>SJYQ01002372.1:1540-39659 GCA_006410935.1 Redunca redunca | reverse complement strand
CTGTGTATTCTTGCCACCTCTTCTTAATATCTTCTGCTTCTGTTAGGTCCATACCATTTCTGTCCTTTATCAAGCCCATCTTTGCATGAAATGTTCCCCTTGTATCTCTAATTTTCTTGAAGAGATCTCTAGTCTTTCCCATTCTGTTGTTTTCCTCTATTTCTTTGCACTGATCGCTGAGGGAGGCTTTCTTATCTCTTCTTGCTATTCTTTGGAACTCTGCATTCAGATGCTTATATCTTTCCTTTTCTCCTTTGCTTTTCACTTCTCTTTTCACAGCTATTTGTAAGGCCTTCTCAGACAGCTATTTTGCTTTTTTGCATTTCTTTTCCATGGGAATGGTCTTGATCCCTGTCTCCTGTACAATGTCACGAACCTCAGTCCATAGTTCATCAGGCACTCTGTCTATCAGATCTAGGCCCTTAAATCTATTTCTCACTTCCACTGTATAATCATAAGGAATCTGATTGAGGTCATACCTGAATGGTCTAGCGGTTTTCCCTACTTTCTTCAATTTAAGTCTGAATTTGGCTATAAGAAGTTCATGATCTGAGCCACAGTCAGCTCCCGGTCTTGTTTTTGTTGACTGTATAGAGGTTCTCCATCTTTGGCTGCAAAGAATATAATCAGTCTGATTTTGGTATTGACCATCTGATGATGTCCATGTGTAGAGTTTTCTTTTGTGTTGTTGGAAGAGGGTGTTTGCTATGACCAGTGCATTTTCTTGGCAAAACTCTATTAGTCTTTCCCCGCTTCATTCCATATTTCAAGGCCAAATTTGCCTGTTACTCCAGGTGTTTCTTGACTTCCTACTTTTGCATTCCAGTCCCCTAAAATGAAAAGGACATCTTTTTTGGGTGTTAGTTTTAAAAGGTCTTCTTGTAGGTCTTCATAGAACCGTTCAACTTCAGCTTCTTCAAAGCTACTATTACAAATAAACTATTATTATCTCTATTTCGATTCAGATGAAGCTAAGCCTGGCTTTTAATGCTTCCCTCGTGAGTAACTACTGTACAAATGTATAGCAATAATACTGCTTACAAAGATAGCAAAATGAAATACCACAGCACCAATTTACAATCCGGAAAAATGTAGAGAATTTTAACCTAACCAACATGTTGGACTCTTCACTACTGTAGAGGTTGGGGAGAGTTCCGAAAGAAGAATAGTAAGGTCAACTCTCATGAAAAACATAATAATTCAGTTTTTCCTTAACATAGGCAATGTAAAAAGACTTTCCAACAAAAGGAATTACTTCCATCCTTTCACTTGTTTTGTCCGAGATACCAAATTTGAGAAGCAAAACATGCAAAGTTTACCTTGAAATTCATGAAAATAGTGTGTGTCTATATATGTATACACATACATACACATACAGTATTCTTGCCTGGGAAATTCCATGGACAGAGGAGCCTTGTGAACTACAGTCTATTGGGTTGCAAAGAGTTGGATAGGACAGAGTGCTGAGCACACACACACATATATATACCTCTACAAATATATGTATACATAATACATATGATTCAAATTTTATAATAAATGTACTTATTTATTTGAAAATGCATTGAAAAATGCCTAAAAGATATACACCTAATTTCTAGGAGTGGTTACTTCTGATCGTTTTAATTACAGACTGAGAGAGTCCTCCAATTTTTATATTATATAATTTTAAGCGTTTAAAAGTTTTTCTGATGATGGATATGAATTACTAGTGTAACTGAAAAAGATGGAAATTCATCTAAACACATTCTGAAACTTGCAATCCTGATTCACCTGCCCTCAGGGAAGACCAATGATAGCTACAGTGGCCTAAACCCAAACCCACAAGCCAGACTACTTCCAAGGTGTTTCTGGCAACTCTTCCTGGGAGAAGATCTACCTGTCTAAAGAAACTGAGGTTGGGAAAGACAAATACAGGTTGTCTGGACTACACGCACACCAAAGGGAGCAAGTCTGTATCAATCGCTCCAGAGATGGGACGGCTACAGGGTAAGAATGCAACAGGAAAGCTAGCCTGTTAGGTTTATTTTTTTTTAAGGCAGAGCTTAGAAAGGAGTCTCTCCAAGTCCCTCCCGTGCTGGATGCGGAGGCTAAGCAAGGAGCTCTGGGTCACAGCTCCTGCGCTGAGCACTCACCCACCCTGCGGCCCGCTAACCCAAAGTTACTTTTGATTGTTCTCAAATTTGATCTTAGTACTGTAATTGTTTTTTTAATTGCCTCTATTAATTAATTTGATTTTTTCATTGCACTGGTTCTTTTTATATATGTTTAATATAATTAAATAATTTATACATCATTAAAAAAAAAAAGCCTATCCCAAAACAAGAGAAAGCCAAGAGGTCTCCAACCACTAGAGAGGCTGATGGGAATATGGAAGACCTCGGGCAGGAAATCAAGCGTCAGTAAGACAAACAGCCCCAGGTGGCCAGGTTTTCTATCTTATTAAAGACACTTACTTTAGGGAAAAGGGACCTCGTGTTGCCAACGTTCATTCCCTAAATCCAGGCGTTATTGAGCTTTCAGTCTCCTCTTATTCTACAAATACAGCCTATTATGTCATGTTCTCATGAGGATTCTATTTCCTCTTGCCACTCCACTAAATCTCTCCATCGGTGCAGTCTCACCGCCTTCTTAGAGAAGATCAGAAAGTCTCAAATTGATAACTACCTCCTTTCCTTGGATTCCCCAGGAACGTACAGACAGGCCCTGTGAAGCACACGCCCACACTAGGCCAGGCACAACGCAGGGCGGAGCCGGGCGAAGCGCGAGTACCAGCAGGCGCTCCGGCAAGCCCTGGCGGCTTCTCGCTGGAGAACCACACCGGTCTTTCGTCTGTCCTAAATGCCGCTTCTCATTTCCCAGGGGAGCCGCAGGCTTCACAGACATCCACATCGTATTACAATTTTTCAGACTTAAAACAAAAGTTCGAAGGTAAAAATACCGTTTTCACAGGAAACAGATACACGAAAGAAACCTCCCCTTGACTGTCAAAAGTATTGTAAATCTCATCGACAAACCACTTTAATCCTTAAATTGAAGTATCAGTCCGGATCAGTTCAGTCGCTCAGTCGTGTCTGACTCTGCGACCCCAGGGCCCGCAGCACGCCAGGCCTCCCTGCCCACCAGGCCTCCCTGCCCACTGCCAGCTCCCGGAGCTTACTCAAACTCACGTCCATCGAGTAGGGTTGTTGATAGGGTTCAACAAGACGCTGAGCTTAACTTATTTCTTAAACTAAAGTAAATTTGTTTTGGCAAGTGCCCATTTAGAAGCAAAGGGAAGTTGAAAGTGCCACTTTTAAGGGGATATATGTGGCCAGGATTTCTAAAGCCTTGACCAGTCAGCCACAGCAGCCAGTCTGCCAGTGCGGTAGGTAAGGTAGGAACTGGAATTTTACCTTCAGAAATTAAGATAAAAACAGAGTCTCAAAATGATACAATGATTCATCTTGAACCACAGAGCTTCTAGGTCCTCTGGTGCCTCAACAGGCTCCTCACCTGGGTATCTACTGCTTCTGACTACAGCCAGAAAGGGGTTGCTCTCATACTGCCTCCCAGCAAATCCACTATTTCCGAAGAATTGAGGCCGGATTTTTTCTTCCTTACCAATGACCCATGGCAGAGTCATTCACATCACCATAATATTTTCAAGGCAACTCATGAGGCTTGGAAGAAATGTTTCTTACTACCCAATTCTCTTCCCTATATCCAGTGACAAACCTACTTTTTCTAAGGGGAAAAAAAAGTATCTTATCTCACTGGCTCAGTTATTCTGGGCAAATCCTTGACTTTTTCTAAACATCAGATTCTCATTGTCAAAAAGAGAAGAACAGTAGTACGACCTCATGCTGTAGTTATAAAGATAATGTATAAAGTACTGGCACATCAAAAGCCTCTCAATTAAAAAGTTATTACAATTGATAATAATGAACAAAACCAGAGAGAATCAGATTATACCACCTTCTTTGAAAGGCTTCATTTGTATTCCAGCACAGTGCTGCAACTGGGAGATGAGGAAGCAGAAACTGGCCAAGCAAGAGCTTGAATAATTAAATGGGGACCTTATTTTTTTGTTGTTGAAAATGAGGGTGTTGATCTTTTCCAGTCTAACATTCTGTGCTAGGAAAGCGTTCTACAGCAATACTTTCATTTCTGCCACACAAACATCTGCCCTCCTCTGTGAGCAAGCTCAAGTGAGTGTTCAATGGATGGGTACTTTCATTAGTCCGTGTTATAGCCTGAAATTATTCAAAGTTTTATCCTTAAAGAATTTAAACTTTGCTTTCATTTAAACACCCAGGACTAGAGCTTTATACCACCACTAAACTCACCCATGAGCCCATTAACTTTAATGTTTTCCCAAAACTAAACACTGATTATAAAATCCTCCAATGTTTTGAATCTGAAAGTCAAAGGAATTATAGATGATGGCTTACTCTACTACCAAGAATTTATTTCACCATTTCATGATTCTAATTTTGATTCTAATTCCCAAAGGAAGCACTGGATTAAATTCTAATAGAGTTTTTCTAAAGAAGCCAATTGGAGATAAGTTCTCATTTTTGTCTCTCAATTAGTGGAACTTGAAAAGACCTTCTTCCCTGGGATATAAATACAGAACTGTGAGGAAAAAGTAACATGTTTGTATAAATCCAAGCACAGATATTGTTTTCATGAAACAAAAGGAAGCATAAGAGGGGTTAAAGATGATGCCTGCAGCCTAAGAAGACCAGCAGAGCTGAAAGGGTCTGACACAGGATGCGGGTTACAAGGCCCCTGAATGAAATCCTTTTGTGCCAGGGTGTTACAAAGAGCAACCAGGCAGGCCTGTGTGTGTTTAGATTTAAACTAGTCAACCGGTCAGTTCCACAAAGCTAAGATCCCTTCTGTTCAACTGATTAAGGCACGTTTACCTGAAGTTCCCAAATGATGTCAATAGCTTCCAAAAGGTCAAATATAGCAACACACACCAAAGGTCCTAGCGTAAAGAGCACCAATAACTGCCCCCTTTATAATCTGCTGGGTGTCACTTATGAAATGTAGGGCATTATCCCTTTTTAATCCACTGTCCTGGTTTGATTTTTCTTTTCTCCTCTTTCCTCCAAAAGCTGAAACAATTTATACATTTGAACGATATACACTGCAAGACTACCTGTTTATTCTATAGTATATCTGGTTAAGACAACATAAATAGCCCAGCTTCCGCACCGCATCTTGCAAGGGGGTCTGGCAATGGGGCAGAAAGGCATGGAGGTGGAACTATTTATTCAGCAGGGGCCAAGTACAACCAAAGCATTACCTGTGTTGCTAGCACAAACTCAGAGAAAGAAACATATAGCTGTAACCATTGTCAAGTTAAAAAAAAATGCTCAAAAAAACAGCATGGAAATAAAAAAGACGGACACTGGCCCGGTGGAAAATTCCATCTGTGTTCAAACCCATGGATTCCAGCCCTTAGGGAGCGTCTTTAAAATCTGGTGTTTCATTGGTTTTCCCAAGCAGTTAAAGATTGAATGCATTCTTATAAAATATTAATCATCCATGTCTTGGGCACTGAGTCAAGGAGGAAAAGGGAAGACAAGATAAGCTCAAGATACTAGAATATAAAGTCATCAGGACCAACGCGTCTCTGACAATGCTGTAGAAAAAGCAATAACCGCTGGCCCTGGGATTCAAAAGAAGTTCCAAGAACCAACAGGGCCCTGTGCCTCGCACTGACATCCCCGACCTTCAGCTAAGGAAAGGCAGGCATTGTGGCACAGGATTTTAGAACACAGCACTGAATCTAAATCCCAGCTCGGCCACCTCTAACCCCTGTGATCTTGGGCAAGCTATTGACACTGAAACTTCCTGGGCATCGCGTCTAACTATGAAATAAAGGAGAGAATAACCATACCTCTGAACGTTATTCCAAGCACTCCTGTGAGCCAGGCACAGAGGCAGGTACCAGGATAGAGTGCTGACTGAACCACGCGAGGGCACTGAATTCACGGAGCTTGCATTCTGGGTCAGGAGATAAAACAACAAGCCATTAAATGAACAACATAATCTGATATATATGGAAAAAGACTCTGAAGAAACATACCATAGGATGACAGGATAAGAAACTGACTAGATGGGAGAATGACTTAGAATTGTCACCTCCATCTCAGAAGAAATGGCCTTTGAACAAGGAGAAGAATACATAAAATAAAGTCACAGGTCCTTCCAGACTCAGAGACCACCAAGAACAAAGGTCCCAAAACAAAACTGAGCTCAGAATGTTCAAGGAACATGAGGAAGCCCAGTGTGATTGAAGGAGCCTGAACAGTGACCAACAAGTGTGGACATCTGTTCTGAAATTGGAGTCAAAGTAATAAAGTAACTAATATATAAATCTGGGTGTCCACACAATCTTCTGCAAAGTACTCACCACGGTGTCTGAAAATTATGATTACAGATAAGCAAGTAGGAATCTCTCCATTCCCACTTTTCCAAGTAACTGAGTTGATATTTGCATTAGGGAGACTGTTAGCAAAGACAGAAAAAAGAAGGAAGACAGGTAGCACTGGACTGGCTCAGGGAGAACACAGACATTGCATGCTGAGTGCCAACTTCTACAAAATAGGAGAAGCTTCCTGCTGTTCCCAGTCAGGTAGAATTCTGAGGCCAGCTGTGGCCTGCGTAACAAGGTGTCCCATTATTTGCAAAATACATAAATGTGACAGATTTCTAAGGCTTTGGAATTACACTTCTTTGTTGTAAGTTTTAAATATTTGTAAAATATCATTAAGTTTTTTCTTTATTTAAATATTTTTATTTTGTTTCAAATATTTGTTATTTCTCAGCATAATAATATGATTAGATACCATCACCACCCCTATTTCACAGGTAAGAAATGTGATGCTCAGAAAGAATAACTTATTTGCCCAAAGTGACCAAATAGTCAGAACTGGGAACCAAACTTGGGTGTCTCTGCCTGAGACCACACTCCTATCTACTGTCACATATACAAGTAATTTGCCATGCTGCTAAGTCACTTCAGTCGTGTCTGACTCTGTGCGACCCCATAGACGGCAGCCCACCAGGCTCCCCCGTCCCTGGGATTCTCCAAGCAAGAACACTGGAGTGGGTTGCCATTTCCTTCTCCAATGCAGGAAAGCAAAAAGTGAAAGTGAAGTCGCTCAGTCGTGTCTGACTCTTAGCGACCCCATGGGCTGCAGCCCACCAGGCTCCTCCGTCCATGGGATTCTCCAGGCAAGAGTACTGGAGTGGGGTGCCATTCCTTATTTGCGTTCCACTAAGGTGGCACAGTGGTAAAGAATCTTTCTGCCAGTGCAGGAGACGCAGGTTCGATCCCTGGGTCCAGAAGAT
The DNA here is from genome assembly GCA_006410935.1 of Redunca redunca. NCBI lineage: Eukaryota > Metazoa > Chordata > Mammalia > Artiodactyla > Bovidae > Redunca > Redunca redunca. Next base: position 32,309 of record SJYQ01002372.1, on the reverse strand, counting down.
CCCCTGGAGAAGGAAATGGCAATCCACTCCAGTATTCTTGCCTGGGAAATCCCATGGACAGAGGAGCCAGACAAGCTACACAGGTTCGCAGAGGCTGACAACTTGACGGCTAAGTGAGCAACAGAACAAGAACTGTCCTTGCAGGCCTTCCCACCGGGGCTTGATTCTGGGATGGGATGCCTTGTGCTGGCGACACTCTGGTTCCGGTATGTTCTCTAGTTTCTAAATTCTCATGCCGCTTCTGAAGGAAGCATCCAAGCACAATTCGTTTCTGTACTGATGTTGGCGGAAAACATTCGTTAAAATGCCAAACCCTATTTGATTTAGTGATGAGGTCATCTTATCAGCAAGCTGACAATTTTAGCAACCACCAGAATTTCAGATTATTTTAGCAATCACCTACCTAGTAGTCACCACCTACTCTATTTTTCAGCTGACAGGCTTCCCATCTAGCTGCACTTAAAAATACACACGTACACATTATCAAATTAAGTTAGTGCCACTGTTGTTATTGTTATCTCACCCACACAACCGCAGATTGATAAACATTAACGAAAGAATAGGAATTTTTTGGAGGTTAGTCCTAAATAGGAATTTTATTTTTAAGGATTCCAGGGCAATGAGAAGCAAAAATCTCCAGACTTATCACAACGTAGACAGAAAAGCTAAAATATATTTAACCCTGAATTGCTTCGTCCTTTTCCTCCACCCCATGCTTTCTCCCCACCCCCTGCCTTCTATTTTCTGCAAGAAGGCTTCATAAAGGAGAAAAGTATGCCATATACTACCTTGATTTGATTCTAGCAAACTAACCAGAATTTGAATTTTTATTAGCAAGACCCATAGGCAAGAGCACTAATACGCTATACCTATCAGAGTGGTTAGTTTTATTCATGAACTCATGCTGGGCTAAGAAAAAAAAGAAGAAGAAAAGCTAACTTCAAAGCATTATTGAAAGATGATTAACTCTCTAGCCGCAAATGAGAAGCACAAGCTACTTTGATGTGCGAGAATTTTTAGTGCCTAAATTTAAAGAAAGGACATGTATGATACAAGTTTAACCATGAAAAAAAAAATCCAATAATATACTTCTTTTGCATCTCAAAAACCAGTAATTACCTAAGGGAATAAATAAATTAGAACTCAGCCTCAGATATTAAGTCTTAAATGCAAAGTACACAAACCATATTCCTCCCTCATCATATAGTTTGCTGGCAAAATGCCAGCTCTAATATGTTCAGTACGGGAAATATAACTCTTTATATTGCCATTTTCTCATTTTCTCACAGTCACCCCCTCCATAAGGCCTCTGGGCATTAACCAAGTTGCATACACCTCTTCACCTCAAAAAAACAACTAAGTATAAACTGGAGAGTTATTCAATGTATAAACGATGTGGCGTAGGACTGCAAAGACTGTGACTGTATAAAAGCCTGTGTCAATACTGAATTTGAAACTAACCTTGACAATGACCTAACATTGCCAACCTGCGTACGCTGAGTGATCTTTGCCATAGTCTGCTTTTGCATAAGAGCTGCGAATTATTATTTAGTATGGATAATTCTATTACTTTGGCCACCTCATGCAAAGAGTTGACTCACTGGAAAAGACTCTGATGCTGGGAGGGGTTGGGGGCAGGAGGAGAAGGGGATGACCAAGGATAAGATGGCTGGATGGCATCACGGACTCGAAGGACGTGAGTCTGAGTGAACTCCGGGAGACGGTGATGGACATGGATGCCTGGCGTGCTGCGATTCATGGGGTCGCAAAGAGTCGGACACGGCTGAGCAACTGAACTGAACTGAATGGATAATTCTTAAAGACTGTATGAAAACAGCCCATGGAATAAACTGTATACATTTCAAGAGAAAATGGAAATTACAAAGGGAAAAGTGAGTGGATTAAAATGTGTGACTTTTCATAGCAATGGCCCAAAGATATGGGAAAGGAGGAAGGTTGACACCATGTACTTTATATGGCTTTTAACCTATATTAGATCTGATATTATTTATGAAAATACTTGCATTTTTACCAATCTGAATATATTTAAATAGTCTTCAAACCTACATGCTGGGACATCACAATTTTTTCTTCTCTCTCCTACCAAACTGACACATCTCCATCAATAACTACTTGGGAAAATTATGCAAGACGATCTCAAAAAGAATTACTGCGCTTCATTATGCAAAATGAAAATGGAGCTTTAAAAACATACTCTGTCTGACATTCAGTTCTGTATGCTGCTACAGCAGGTCAAAAGCCATTAGCCACCTGCTGAAAATGCATCCTAGGAAATAAAATGCCCTTCAAAATTATTTCACATACGGTATTCCCAAAGTAAAATGGGTGAGGTCATATTCTAAATGTCTAAAAATGTGATAGCTCAAAAAGAAATACACTTACCATGTCAGAAATCAATTTGAACACAGATTTAATAATGGTCATATAATTTAGAACATTCACAGTAGAGAAACGAAGTACCGTGTCTACTATGAGAGAAAAGAACACACAGAATATCCTACATTATATGGCTGTTCCTCTCTCCATTTCTGACCAACGGAACAGACTCAGTGTGATTCCAAGGATACTTAGGACATTCTCGCCTACCATTCAACAGTCTTCTGGGGACCGATCCAACAGTCCCTTTGAATCTTTAATACATTCTATAAGTCTGTTTGGGTAGAAGAAGCCAAACAAGAGGCCCTGTGCTACTGGACAATAAATAGAGTTCACAAGTCTATCTCATTTAACCTTTTGAAACTTGGCAATGAAATGAATGGCTTTCTATCGGTTTTCTACTAATAGATTATATAAGGAATTATTAGATAACTGGCCGCTTGGCACTTCATACAACCAGGCACTGACTCAATGCACATGATTCTGGGTGAACTCTGGGAGTTGGTGATGGACAGGGAGGCCTGGCGTGCTGCAATTCATGGGGTCACAAAGAGTCGGACACGAGTGAGCGACTGAACTGATCTAAAGCTAAGTGCTTGATGCGTCTTAATGCATTTAATTCTCATAAGAACTTTATGATGGAGGTAACATCCTATGCCATCTTACAAGTAAGAAGACGTTTCCAGAAATCAGATCTGCACACAACTAGTCAAAACCTTACTTACCATGAGATTAACACAACAATGGAATCTGCCTTGCCCACTAGACTGTCTCCTTAACAATAATTGTGCTTATCTGCATCAGAAGTCTCTTTGAGGGGTAGTCTTTTTCTAAATTATTATTTGTTTGTTTTAAAGATTCTGAAAATATGCAGAGAAGTCCCTTGGTAACTAAAATATGTAAGGTCTTTTTAGTAAGCCTCATGGAAGGAGGTTATTTGTTTAAAACCACCCAGTTACTTAAGAGATTCGTTATATAGATAGCAGGTGGCTACTTTTCAGTGAGGGAAACACAGTTTATAAGCAGCGAGGTCCTGAATAGGATGGGGAAACTAAGGGAACTGAAGTGGGCAAAAGTACAAGGAGAGTCAAATGCAAGGATGGAGAGATGCTTTTTCTTTCGCTATTTTCTCTAAACTTAGCTGGCTGACAATGGTGCTCAGTGAACAAAAACCAAAAGGTAGCAGGATCAGAACCTGGTTTGCAGTAGCAAAGGTGTCTCCTGCTTAAAAACTGGGAAGCTCACATTTTCTTGCCTTTCTTAAAAGATGGATTTCTGCTGGGTGGAACTGCAAATACCCAATCTCACTGTCCAAGCTCTGAGACACATTCTGGTGCCATGACAGATTCAGATTCTTGGGTGTAGGAGCAGAGAGGGGTCTGTAAGAGTCCTAGACTGTTCACCTACAGATGTGGTTCCTAATACGGATCCAGGGCAACCCCTGATGACTGAACTCCTAAAGAGTCAGTGGGGTCACAGACGACCAGCTCTAGAGGTTCCAGTTCTCATGGACTTGAGCCAATCGAAATCTGTTTGCAGAAATCTTAAGCTGGCTCCACAGTATAATGGCCAGTGTCCCTTCCAGGGACCCTATTCTGAAATCTATTCTCAGATCTCAGGAGTTTCTGTTGATGCCCCTGGGTTTTTGGGTTTTGTTTAATTACTTATTAAAAAGACGTTTCTCCCTTAAAAACGACACTGCAGGCCTCTAACTCTTCAGGTATAAATTGAACAAAATAACTCCTAGTTAATAAAATATGAATTCAAACAAAGTGCTTCTGTTGAAATGGAGTGTCTAAACTATTTCAGGAAAAAAAAAATTCACGAAGCCCGCTGATATTAAGGTTTGGAAGTGATTCCCTTTTCCACACTCAAAACAAAGGAAATTGAATCCCTGCTTTAACTGGAGACTGTTGCTATTTGTCTTATGGCAAAAGGCCAAATCATGCATATTTTTGTGACTTCAGTCAAGAATCAAGGTCAGTCACCAGATTTTCCCCCACATCAGCAACGCAGCAGCAGCACGAATTACAGATGTTCCTTCTCCCTTTCGACATGAGTTTTCAAACTCCGTTTTCCCTCTCAGAGCAGCGAAGATTTCTTCATTTGTCAAAAGGATAGCCTAAGAAAATCAATTAGCTAATAAACAAGGAAATTAGCTAGCAAGGCTGATACAAAGCAGAGTAACAACACTACCAGCGGTCTGCACACGCGCATTACGGCGGTCAGGAGTTGCTCTGATGAGCGCTTTTAACTTCAAACTGCTAGCAGTACTCCAAAAACTGAGCACCACAGTATTAGGGGTCAGACAGCAGTTGTAACCTTTTCCCCTTGTCTCGCTTGGTTCCCACAAAAATCTCTGTAAGTTCTGAGTGTCGTCAAGCATGTGAAGACAAAAAAGGGGCAGCAGAAAAGAGGAAACAGAGGAAGCATCAGAGCAGGATAACCTTTCTTCCATTCCAAACATTTTTCTGTATCTTCTTTGGCTTGTTAATATTTGAAGGAACCAGATAAACACTTGCTTAATCTTGAGAAGAGCCGCAAAGCCTAATAAACAACACACTGGAACTAGGCCTTGTAAATCCCAGGAAGGATGGTGCCAGATTTCGGAGCACATGGTTACCAAGCAAAAATAAATAAACAAATAACGGCAGAGTGTTTATGTTTACATTTTATATGATCAATAGGTATGTAATTTTAAAGCTAATGATCTTTTTTTTTTGCTTTCAACTCATATACAATTGGGTTTCTATCCTCTACGTCAGTGGTCCCCTACCTTTTTGGCACCAGGGACTGATTTGGTGGAAGACAGTTTTTCACAGATCAGGGGTGGAGAGGGTGGATTTCAGATGCTACAAGCACCCTACATTTATTCTGTACTTTATTTCTCTTTTTAAATTAATTAATTTAAATTGGAGGATAATTACTTTACAATATTGTGCTGGTTTCTGCCACACATCAACATGAATCGGCCACAGGCACACACGTGTCCCCCCGTCCTGAACCCCCTCCCACCTCCCTCCCCTCCCCATCCCCCTGGGTTGTCCCAACACACCAGCTTTGGGTGCCCTGCTTCATGCGTCAAACTTGCACTGGTCATCTGTCTTATTTATGGCAACGTACATGTTTCAATGCTATTCTCTCAAATCCTCCCACCCTCGCCTTCTCCCACTGAGTCCAAAAGTCTGTCCTTTACAACTGCATCTCCTTTGCTGCCTTGCATGTAGGATTGTCAGTACCATCATTCTGAATTCCATATACATGCAATAATATACAGTATTTGTCTTTCTCTGTATAATAGGCTCCAGGTTCATCCACCTTATGAGAACTGACTCAAGTGTGTTCCTTTTTAGAGCTGAGTAATATTCCATCGTATATATGTACCACAACTTCCTTATCCATTCACCTACTCATGAACATCTAGGTTGCTTCCATGTCCTAGCTATTATAAATTGTGTGCACTTAATTTCTAATCTAAAGCCAACGCTGATCTGGCAGGTGGTACCAGTCCGCAACCTGGAGGTTAGGACCTCTGCTCTATAATACCTGATGATTGAATAAACAGGTGAAGAGTTTAAAAAAAAAAAAAAAAACTCATACACAATTTTTTGGTGGGGAGTAACACAAATAAATGTAAATTTTACTAAATTTCATATTTTATCAAAATGCCTTCAGTTTTATACAAAAATTAAACTTTTCCTGAAAGTCTATATTTATATCTTCTCTCTGATTTTAAAGTAGCAAGGTTCCTCTGATTTAATCACTCCTTATAGGGCATGTGAAATGCTTTACTCAGCCTTTAGTTTAGTAATGCCTCCCTTCAATTGGTCAAAAATGTATTTAAATTGGTAAGAACGTACTTCTGCCGATTTATTCCAGGAAAACATTTTCATCTGCCCAAATCCCACCTCCACTCCAGGCTGACCCTTCCCAGCCTTCTCCAAGATGACGGCCTCCCCCTGCCACCTCCATGGAACCCGGTCATCACAGGGCTCCATGATCCTCCATATACTAGAAATAAAATAAAACATAACTAATACAGAGGATGAGATGGTTGGATGACATCACCGACTCAATGGACATGGGTTTGGGTGGACTCTGGGAGTTGGTGATGGACAGGGAGGCCTGGCGTGCTGCAATTCATGGGGTTGCAAAGAGTTGGACATGTCTGAGTGACTGAACTGAATACCAGTAATTTCTGCTTAAATGATCATTTAAGTTAGCTTCATAAAACAGAAAGATTCTCAAGTGGCAACTGGCCAAGGATAAATAAATCACTTCAAGTGTATCCTAAATTGAAAAGTATTAAATAAATAATGAACTTTATTTAAAGTTCCCCAGTGAAGAGATCAGTGGGTATATGAATATGCTTAATGAATTTTTTAAAAGAAAGAAATGTGCATTTAATGTGTTAAATCAGAAATTTTTAGGTAACTATAATTCAACATATTCCATACAACATATTGCTGAATTTTTAAGTTCTAAATATAAAAATCATCTGCTCTAATTCTAATCACTTTACAAAATTGATAAATTAATTCTGTACAGAAATCTAAGATAAAGGTGTTGCTGTAATTACTTAACTCATTTAATATTTTCAAAATTCTTTTAAAATCTTTTAGTAGTTTGGTTTTTTAAATGAGAAAGGATACTATAATATCACTTAATCAAAATAAGCTTTAAAATAAAGCCAGTACTTACTTACATACTTAATATAGTGAGGTATACATGTGTATACAATATACCTGAAGTATCAATCATTCATGTCCCTCTTTGTGACCTCTTGGACTATAGCCCACCACGCTTCCCCGTCTATGGACTTCTCCAGGTAAGAACACTGGCGTGGGTTGCTATTCCCTTCTCCAGGGGATTTTCCTGACCCAGGGCTTGAACCAAGGTCTTCCTGCATTACAGGCAGATTCTTCACCATCTTGGTCACTAGGGAAGTCCCAATGATATACTTAAAATACCACGCTAAACAACTTTTTAAAAGATTTCCCAATAATTTCAAAATTTTTTAAATTTCCACTTACAAAAAGCTTTGATTTAAACATTAAAAACAGAAACACCTAGACACTGTAGATTTAATTCATATAGATATTTAAATATGTTATCTATGTGTTTCTTCTAGGAATTTTAAAAGCAAAGAAGCAGGTGTTCCAGAAAAAAATGACAGGTTCAGAGAAGGCATCTTACATAATTCTAAAAGGAAGAAAGAAGAAAGAGGTCTAAGACACTACTTTAGTGTAGAAAGAAAAAACAGTATATGCGTTCAGTTCCTGTGAGGACTAAGGCTCCTGACCATGATGGGAAGAGGGAGCTTTCTTTTTAGAGAAAAAAAAATTGATTTCCATATAACTTCCACATCCCATATCTTTTAACATATACACAAATCCACATATATACACGCATCAATGTTGACTTTGACATATCTGAAATGAATTTCCTAATTCCATAATACTATGTTGAAATATAAATTATAATCCCCAAACAACATACTGTTCCACTTGGCAGCACTCTTATCTGCCACCAGAGACTTTTGCGGTACCATTTTTTTTTTCTAGGATGGCTAAACAAAGAACATTTTCAGCTCACAGTCAATTTCTCAGACAGTATGAGACTACCAAAAACCTCAAAAACTCTGATTTGCAAGAAGAATAAACCAGTGGTAACTATGCGTTACAAATCCTTCACTGGACAAAATTATGGTTTGTAGTGCTCCTTTGGATAGGGAGCACTTTGAGTGTATTTCAAAGAGATCTCAAATTACCAAAACTAAATCTGCCATAAAATTATAGTAATACGTTGCCCCCTGCAACTCTTCATAACACCAGTCAGTGGCAAATGGGTGACCATATATGATACGTTTTTGAAAGCTTACGCAAGCAAAGAGATCTTAATAGTCAATTGTTTGGTAAACTGATAAAAAGGCTCTTGCAATTGTCAAGTGTTTTATACAAATACATTCATTTCCTGGAACTTGGTAAATGCTTGTTTGGAAAGTAACCATATAGTCTTTTCACGTGTCTTTTATCACTATTGAATTGGACAGCAATTTATGACAACAGAGATTTCGTTGACCTTGATGGTTTTTCTCAAAGTTGTGATTTTGGCATCACTTCTGCCACATCACATATCCTTTAACATACACACAAACCTACAGATATACACACACCAATGTTAACTTTGATACATCTGAAGTGAGTTTCTTAAATCCCATAATAGTATGTTGAAACAGAAATTATAACTCCCAAACAACATATGGTTATAATCTTCATTCATGGAAAATAGGGCCAGAGAGTTGCTCAAATACTTTGCTGTAAGAAATTCTCAATAATTAGTTTATTATTATCTTCCTTATGAGGATGGGAAAAACTTCTCTCAATGTTTGCATATTGCTCAGTAAAAATGTCAACTGTCGCTGTGTTTCAGCAATACTTGGCTTAACGGAGAACACCCAAATGGAAATGTTGACTACAGCCGTACTTTCCCTCAAGATACTCCTAGCATATCCTATATAAAGACAAGTTATCTGAAGTTATCTGGTTACATATTTTAAGGATGATTTAAAACTGACTGACAGGGTAAGTTTTTCTCACTTGAGGTTGAAGAAAGGTCATTTACTTAACCTATCTGGCATTCAGCAACAGCCCCCAAACCGAGTTGTGTCATGTACCTAAAAGGTTTTTTTTTTTTTCCTTTATCTTGGTAATACTCAGCAAAATGTTGAAAAACAAAGAAATCCATTAGGGAAAAAATAACAAAAGAAATAATATACAACCAGGTTACCAATATCTTTTACATACAAATACATCTCACAAACAGAAAAAAGGAACATACCAGGTTAATCATGACATGTAGAAATACATCTGCTAAATAATCATATACAAATGCTCACCACCAATGCAAATTAAAATAAATGATAACAATTATTCATGTCTCAAATTGGTGCTATTTAAAAATAACTAATTCCAGGATGGGCAATCGGTGGTCCGATACAGATCATATATCATGTATAGTTTATGCTAATATCATGACTTATATAGAAGTAGAAACTTGCACAGTCTTTCTGAAGGACAATTCGGCACATATATATCAAACGCCTTTTTTAATGTTCGTATCTTTCTACTTAATTTTACACCTAGGGATTTATTTTTAAAAATAGGGACAGGTAAAAGAGTAAAAGTATTTTCATCACAGTGTCAAATATAATAGCAAGAAAAAGAAGAATATTCTAAAATCCTAGTAATAGCGGACTGGTGCAGGCATAAAATAGAAGCAAATGCAGCTACTTAGAAAGCAGTGTGAAAGAATATTTAGTGACATGAGAAAATGTTACCATTTAATGCTCAGTGAAAAAATATGCAGGTTATAAAACAGAATACTCATTACAATCCTAATGTTATGCCTCTCAGCTTTGTGTCTCTGCTTGTTCGTGTATGTGCATATATGCATGGACAGGACAGCAGAACTGCTGACATGCAGACAAATGGTATCAAGGCCTAACGCTACGTGGTCAAACAACGGGCAACTTTTTCACTTTTCACTGCACCAGGTGGCTTGTGGAAATCTCAGTTCCCCGACCAGAGACTGAACCCAGAGCCATAGCAGTCAAAGCCCCAAATCCTAGACTACAAGGGAACTCCCAATAATGGGTAGTTTCTAAAATACTGTCACCTTTGTGCTTTTTTTTGAACAAATATAATTCAAGAAACAATGGGGGAAGGGGAATATAGTCACTCACAAAAATAAAACTGGATAACCTCTTATACTGGTGATAATCAGTTTTGAATAACTAGAATAAAGCTGCTCAGAATAATGAAAATAATGTTCCGGTAAGAACTTAAAATAGACTCTACCCATAGAAATGAATAGAGTGGCATCAACTTCTCAAGCTGGCAAAAGCAAGCGAGTGAGCAATGATGGGTAATCTACGCATATGCCTGCTCAGTCGTCCCATCAGGGACTGTAACCCTCCAGGCTCCTCTGTCCATGGGATTTTCCAAGCAAAAATACTGGAGTGGGTTGCCATTTCCTCCTCCAGGAGATCTTCTTGACCCAGGGATTGAACCCACATCTCTTATGTCTCCTGCCTTGGGAGGCGGATTTCTTACCACTGAGGCACCTGGGAAGACCCAGGTAATCTAACCCCATTCTATTTCGATACTCTTTCTACCCCACTACTTGGATCCCAGGATAAGAGTCAAATAAGACCTCAGATGAACCAGAGGCTTCAATGAAGAAGATCCTGTCATAGCAAAATACGAGATCCACTGTGATCTTTCTACAGATATAAAACCCAGATACTAGCCCTACTGATTGCTCAGAAATCTTTCGGGCAAAAAACTGTCCATTTCTCGAGACAATTATCAAAATTGTTTTTACATCAACAGCGAAAATTTGTGGCATATTTTATAATAAGTAGGACACACTAGTTCCCATAATCTAATTTTCGATTGCCTGTATTTTAAAGGTTATTATTTGCTACCGGTTCACTGAGCTTGTAAGTAGGCTTAATGGATAACAGTTAAGTTGATTATTCTACACGTGACGCAGTAACTATAATTTCCTGAATAAACAAATATCAGTCAACGAATATTTATTGAGCTTCTTCCATATTCCAAGAATGATGTCAACTGCTGAAAGACAGTATTTTTAAATACGGGCAAATCAGTCCCTAGATCATACACAAGATAAGACAATTCTCTTCTTCCCAAATTTAGTCTAAAGATGACTAATGAATATTTACAAATACAAATAACTAGCTAACCCTTACGCTTGTCTCATTAGTTTGTTCTCTAACTGGGAGCATTTCATTACTTTATGTTACCATTTTTAGTAAATTTGGCTTTTTTTAGTGCAGTAAAATATATACGTGAGAGTTGGACTGTGAAGAAAGCTGAGTGCTGAAGAATTGATGCTTTTGAACTGTGGTGTTGGAGAAGACTCTTGAGAGTCCCTCGGACTGCAAGGAGATCCAACCAGTCCACCCTAAAGGAGATCGGTCTTGGGTGTTCATTGGAAGGACTGATGTTGAAGCTGAGACTCCAGTACTTTGGCCACCTGATGCGAAGAGCTGACTCATTTGAAAAGACCCTGATGCTGGGAAAGATTGAGGGCAGGAGGAGAAGGGGACGACAGAGGATGAGATGGTTGGATGGCATCACTGACTCGATGCACATGGGTTTGGGTGGACTCCGGGAGTTGGTGATGGACAGGGAGGCCTGGCGTGCAGCGGTTCACGGGGTCGCAAAGAGTAGGACACGACTGAGTGGCTGAATTAAACTGAAAATATACGTAATATAAATGTACCATTTTAAACCATTTTTAGGTACACAGTTCAGCTGCATTAAATACACATGCAACCATCACCACCATTCATCTTCAGAACTTTTTCACCTTCGAAAACTGAGACTCTGTACCCTTTACACAATTTTCCCCATTCTCCACCACACTCACCCACTTTTGGCAACCACCATTCTATTTTCTATCTTTATTAAGACTGCTCCAGGTCCCTTGTGTAAGTGGTATAGTACCATATTTGTCCTTTTGCTTCTGGCTTATTTCACTTAGCATAATGCCTTCAAGATTCATCCATGCTGTAGCATGTGTCAGAAATTCATTCCCTTTTAATGCTGAGTAATATTTCATTGCATGTATATACCACACTTTGTTTATCCATTCACCCATCGATGGACATTTGGGTTACTTACATCTTTTAGCTATTGTGAACATCGTTGTTATGAACATTGGTGTACAAATATCCACTCAAATGCTTGCTTTCAAACTTTGAGAATATACCCAGAAGCGTAACTGCTAGACAAGTTTTGCTTTTAAAAATTCCAACTTGCAATAAACATGTCTCTTAATTTTTTAAAAATCAAGACCATCAAATTCAGTCTCTGAACTTTTAACGGCAAAACAGCTGTTTTATTCCCTTTCATTGTATGCTTTAAAAGCCCAAGTTAAAAATAAAAGTACTTTTCACACCTATGAGGGGAAGGTGCATCTCCACATAATGCCAGGGTTAGCCAAGTTCCCTCTAGCAAAGTGCATCACTCTTCACCAAAGACATCTATTAATATTCTTTCTGTTTCCCACACCTTCCAGCTTCTGCCCTTGAGTGTCACCCATCAGGGCACTTAACCACCAAACCATGATGTTCTTGTAGTTGATATGTTCCCCTCCCACTATTAACACATTCTCACCTCACACTTCCTGATAACACATACTTACTTTAATACTGCCACCACAATCCTCACGATTCTAGTGTTAAAGTAACAATCACTTAATTGGAAGAATTCCAGCCAAATGCAATAAAAACAAAGCAGTATGCTTCAGATAAAATGATGAGCCTCTGAACACAGTGTCTGATTTCATACCATCATAAAAACCAGATGTAACACAACTGGCCCATAATACAGACATTAGCATCTGTTACCCAGTAGTGTTACAAATGAATTCCACCTTATCTAAAAAAAAAAAAAACAATATGTGGGGATTCCACTCACATTAACATGTGAGTAGTTTTTAAAAATTATATAAATACAAACAAGGCATTTCATTGCTGCTATGAGTAGAGGAATAATCCAGAGATGCAAAGTCACCATTTTTTGAAATCCTAACTGTGAATAACCTACCACTTGAAAAGAGAAATGTAGTTCCTATCAAAAAGAAAGAGAGTTATTAGGCCTTGAGTACGATCCAAAACTTTAAGACACCAGTAGCATGATGAAGTTATTAAAGTCTTTCTGACAAAGCAAAGACCATAAAAACTGCCACCTTCATCAAAGCTAGTGAGTTATGGAGTATATGAAGGGTAATTACCCTTTAAGTGAAGTATGTGGGCAGTTTCTTCTTATAAATTTTTATCTTTAACACATAAATTACCACATTTTGTTAACAAACAATTCAGTGTAGGCTGAATTATGTGATTAAATTATAAGAGAAAATTACTTCAAATCTGTTCGTTTCTCATCTACGACATCAAACATATAATTTCTGTTACTGAGGTCCAGTGATTTGTTTGAAGGCAATCAGAACTGTGGAAGTACAGATTAACAGAAATAGGACTTCCCTCAAGTATTTTTCTAGTGAGAAGGAGCAAAAGGTTTTCACAGATGTGATACAATTTTATTTCTTAAATAAAAAACTAATGTATCTATTTTGTCTACTGTCAACAACGACAGTAGGAGCCCTGAAATGCCTATACATGTATCATTTAATAAATCCTGTTAAATCAAGACAGAGAATTACAATTTCTTAGATAGGGAGCTATAAATTGATACTGGAAATATCCAGTATTTCTTGAGAAGATCCAAGATGGGTATTTACCTGTGTCGAGACATTTCCATTCATTCATCAAAGAAATCCGCACCTCAAAGAGAGCTCCTGGCCCCGCAAGAGTATCATGAAGTATGGGGTTCCTTGCTGAAAGCTGCAAAACAGTTCCCTCCCAGGAGGAAAGCTGGTTGGGGTCTTTAGACCATAAAGTGGCATATTTTCAATGTCTTTTACTGAGTCTAGGGAGTCTGTCCCAACCACGGGCCATTCCTAGAACATAACTCCAAGAAGCAGAGGAGAGGGTCAGCTACGTTTGGAACTTTCCTGGACATGGGCCTAAATTAAAGACCTCTGTGGATCTGACAGGGCCGAGACAGAGTATCGGCTTCCCCGGTGACTCTGGCGGCAAAGACCTCGCCTGCCAACACAGGAAACAAGAGAGACGTGGGTTCAGTCCCTGAGTTGGGACAATCTCCTGGAGGAGGGCATGGCAACCCACTCTCGTGCCTGGAGAATCCCATGGACAGAGGAGCCTGCTGGGCTACAGTCCATGGGGTCGCAAAGAGTCAAGACAGGAACTGAAGTGAATTAGCACCAGGCACACTATCCTGAACTACATCCAACCCTCTGCTGCCAGCTCCCAAACCCAACTGAAAGAGGTTGAAAATGTGGACTGTATCACTGTTTCAAGGAGGATAAGTAAAATGTTAAAGATGAAGAATTTCTCCTCGGCCTTGACACCAGTGTAATGATTTTTCAAGTAAGGGAAGATTTTAAGTGAAATTCAGATCATTACAATTCAAGAGTGGTTAGACACAGAATTAATTTACAAATTCAGATGCCTGCAGAGGCACTACCTTGCTCTCATTGTACTGTAAGGGTCAAATGTGTCAGCTGGGAATTACCGTTGTTATTACTGATTAAAATCACACACTGCTTGGGAGCTTTCCTTCATATAATATTTGATGCAGAGACTGTTAACGATATATTCTTAACCTTTATATTATGCATCAAAAGAGTAGTAACTTACTTATTCCTGTTCGGAGTAAATTATTGACTTGCCCCTGGTTATGCTCAGAACTTGTTATTAATGAAGCGCAATTTAAAATTGTAAAGAATTTGGAGCCTCGTTGCCCCAACCCTCAACTTGGAGTCAAAAATCTAGCTCATTTCTAAATGAAAAGGTACAGTTTAACTTCTATATGTTTAGAAAGTATACTATATTTTTGGTACATATCTATATTTTCTCTATGAATGTTTCAGAATTTAATCCCTAGAAATCCACTGGTTTGTAATCTTTCCCTTCAATGTTCAAAAGTTCAAAAAGCTGGAAAAAATTCACATAAGGCCAGAAATTATCAATAATAACAATTTAGAAAATAAGACTGACACTGAGAAAAATTGTTTTCAATATTAATAAGAGCTTACATTTATAGATTACTAATTGTGAACCACTTCTCAAAGTACTTTTTACAAAGTACTTTTACTCGTATTCATTCATCTCTTACAGAAAAACCCTGTAAGATGGGTAATATCAAGCTAGCCATTTTGCAGATGAGGAAAGCTAAGCACACAGAAATTAAGTAACGTGTCCCAAGTTAAACCTCCTCTAAGTGAACGGAACTCAGTTCCAGAACCTATAGCTTAATCATGACACAAAACTGCCTCTTTTAACAGCTGCAATAAGAAAGTTATTCTTGTTTTCCCCACCTCAATTCTTTCTGTGAAAATGAATGGGTTTGGTGTACACTTGACACAAGAATGGAATAGTAAGCCTATAAAAAATTAACTTTTACTATAATTTTGCTAACATATTCTACAGATTCTATTAACTACTACAAATAACTTCATACAAATGATCCAAATATAAGGGAAGATAGATTTGTTTAAATTTCACCATCCTTGGCTCAATCTGAAATGAAATGGAGATGTTTAAAAATAAATGCATATATAATCATTAGAATGATTTTAAAACGTAAATACCATAGTGAAAATTCCCAATCCCACACCCTCATCTCTATTTGCTTCCAAAGTTCTAGAACCAAATTTTCAACTAGGAAAAATGTTTCCTGAATGATTAAGGGCGCCTTGTATTCAATAGTTTCATCATTTCCCCAAGCTTACACTGTCTAAAGATATTCCTGCCTCATTTAATGGCATGATTTAATCCACTCAGAAAGTATTCTCTTTGACCAATTCTCTCTTTCAACCTCAAGCCAACTAGTCAATCACAAAATTCCACCAGTTTTGTCTCTGAAATGACTGCTGATCCCTTCATTCCTATGGGCTTCCCTGGTGGCTCAGCTGGTAAAGAATCTGCCTGCAATGTGGGAGACCTGGGTTCGATCCCTGGGTTGGGAAGATCCCCTTGAGAAGGGAAAAGCTACCCACTCCAGTATTCTGGCCTGGAGAATTCCATGGACTATATAGTCCATGGGGTCACGAAGAGCCGGACATGACTGAGTGAATTTCACTTTCATTCCTATATTCAGTGCTGTAGTTCTTAACCCATCTTCCCACCCCCATGATCCTGGAAAGGTAGCAGCTTCTAACAACTTGCCTTATCCTCTGATTTGTTCTTTAAGTTCCCCAGATATCTAGGAGAAGTATTTTCCTTTTTTAATTAATTTTTTTTATTGAACAGATGGCTAACAAACACATGAAAATATGCTCAACATCGCTCACTATTCAGTTCACTTCAGTTGCTCAGTCGTGTCCGACTCTTTGCGACCCCGTGAATCGCAGCACGCCGGGCCTCCCTGTCCATCACCAACTCCTGGAGTTCACTCAAACTCATGTCCATCAAGTTGGTGATGCCATCCAGCCATCTCTTCCTCTGTTGTCCCCTTCTCCTCCTGCCCTCAATCCCTCCCAGCATCAGGGTCTTTTCCAATGAGTCAACTCTTCTCATGAGGTGGCCAAAGTATTGGAGTTTCAGCTTTAGCATCATTCCTTCCAAAGAAATCCCAGGGCTGATTTCCTGCAGAATGGACTGGTTGGACCTTCCAGTCCAAGGGACTCTCAAGAGTCTTCCCCAACACCACAGTTCAAAAGCATCAATTCTTCGGTGCTCAGCTTTCTTNTTTCTTTGCATTGATCGCTGAGGAAGGCTTTCTTATCCCTTCTTGCTGTTCTTTGGAACTCTGCATTCAAATACTTATAGCTTTCCTTTTTTCCTTTGCTTTGAGCTTCTCTCCTTTTCACAGCTATTTGTAAGGCCTCCCCAGACAGCCATTTTGCTTTTTTGCATTTGTTTTCCACAGGGATGGTCTTGATCCCTGTCTCCTATCAAAACTACAATGAGATATCACCTCCTCCCACCTGTCAGAATGGCCCTCATCAAAACGTCTACAAACAATAAATGCTGAAGAGGGTGTGGAGAAAATGGAACACTCTTGCACTGCTGGTGGGAATGTAAACTGATACAGCCACTATGGAAGACAGTAGCAGAAGTATCTTTTAAAACAATTTTTAATAGGCTTTTTAACAATTTTCAGTTGTGTATCACAAAAGCTCCAAATTTAAAGTATATTAGACTTACCCAAAGGGCTTGTGAAAACAAACAGATATTGCTGGGGAGATCCCACCAACTTTCCAGTTCAGCGGGACGGGGAGGGGCCCAGGGACTGCATTTCCTAGAGGCCCCTGAGTGGTGCTGTGCTACTGAGCCAGCAACCACACTTCAGCTTCTCAGCTGATCCTGGCCATTAAAATCACTTGGGAAAGTTTCGCAAAGTGCCCTGCCACGCTCCAAACCAATTACATACAAGCACTGATTTTCTTTTTCCCAATCTTCCCAGGAATTCTGGTTTGCAAAGAGTATTGTACACTTGAAATTTGTTAAGAGGGTAGATCATGAATGGTCTCACCATACTTAGCAAGATGTAGTGATGGATACATTAACTAACTTGACTGTGGTGACCATTTCACAATACATACAGGGAAAGATCAGGTTATATGCCTTAAATATAATTTTTATTTGTCAATTATGCCTCAATAAAGCTGAAATAAAGCCACATTTTACCAAGTGTCCTCTATTTTGACTTTCTAAATCTGGCAAGCCTACCCACATTTTCATTTCAATCTCGGTCCTACAAAACATGTAACCAATCCTGATCATGACAAGAAATTTAAATATTCATTGTATAAGGCAAATGGATGAACTGAGTAATACATGACATCAGCTAAGATTACACTGAATGAGAAGCTTTCTTGCTTTTTATCTGAGCCTCATCCCTTCCTGCCGTCACACTCCCCACACAAACACACCCTGATGTACAACTTTCCTGCCAAGTCTCCATCTGTGAGAATGTGTTAAAGCGGTGCTACCAATGAGGAAATAAAAACTTGGAAATGAAGGCACATTCGAGTTTCAGCTACAACCAAACAATATGATGAGAATAACAGAAAGAAGGAAAACTTTTAAAAGAAATGCTTTTCTCACAAGAGCAGCTTCTTAAAAATAAGAGTTAAGTGGAAAAAAGAAGTCCTTATGTTGCCTGTGCCAATATCACCAGTAAAAAAATAAAAGGAGAGAAAGAGAGCAAGCCCTGGGATTATAACATTTAATTGATTCTGCCTTTTCTACTACCTGGAACTTAAAAACCTAATATTGACTTTGGAAATATTTCTAAACCCTGCGATGCTATTTTAATTTTTAAATATTATGTTTGAAAGGTTTTCATCCACTTCTCAATAAATATAGATGTTTTCCCTTCGAGCGTCTTACTAAAATAAGGGCTGGATTTTTTTTTCCTTTCTTCTTTATAGCTGTCAATCATATATATTATTTGTGTCTACTTCAAACTCATTTTGCAATAAAGGATTTCAAAATCTTCTCTCCCTCCTTTGGGGGAGTCACAGAAGGTGAAACAAATAAGGAAAACGACTTTATACAATCCTTTCATTTCGGATCCTGGCCCTTTCTGCTATGAACTTCATGCCAAAGGTCTGCGTTACTGTGCTTCAGATACTGACACGATGAAAGAAGCTTTTACATTCTATAAAGAGCACGTTCACCTTTGGCGTCAGTGTTGGAGAAGAGTGAGGAGTGATTCAGTCTTGGAGGAAAATATACTGGGTTCTGAAAGTGTTCAGGTTTGAAATTCTCTGCATGTTTAGCTCTTAAGAATGTCAATTTCACAAGCAAGCTATAGCAGCAACCCATCCTTCGTCAGTTCCATGCTGAAGGCTTAAAGCTAGTAGACTCGAATAGGTAGCAGACAAGAGCGTGGACATGGGCAACACACTGCATGGCTTCAGACCCCAGCTCAGCCACTGATGAGCCCTATGACCCCAATTGGACAAGCTTCCGAGACTCTTCGAACCTCATCCACGTAAGCTGGATAACAGTAACAGTGTCTATGTGATACAGCTGTTGTAAGCATTAGAAGATACAATTCTCAGAACAATGCCTAGTCCACAAAAACACCATAAAAATATTGCAATTACATTAGCATTGAAAACATTTCTGGGCTCAATGTGTGAATGCAAGACTCAGTATATAATAGCTAACCTTCTCACTTATGTTTCCTGGCCTGCATTAGAGATCAAGATTTTAAAGAAACCATTATCTTGTCTTTTATTTCCTATCAAGAGTTCGTGCTTGCAGAAAGCTAAAATTACTTTACAAGTATAGCCTGGTTGAGAGGCATCATAATGTCAGGGGGGCATCTAAGACATGGATTAAAGTCCTGGTTCCCGGTCAAGCTGTGACTGCACTTTAGCATTCAGTTTTTTTCTCATCTGTAAAATGAGAAGGTACCCATCAAATTTCTAACATTTCTTTCACACCTAAAATTCTGTCTTGTAACCTTTAACATTCATGTCAATCTTGTCAGAAAGGAATTTCGGTGAACCTCTGCTTATAAAAGGACCTTCCTGTGGCAGTTTTTCTTGAAATTCTCTTTCCCTAGGCTCTCATACTTCAAAATGTACCCTCCTACACTGTACATACGTCCCGTCCCTGTAACGCAGGCTATAAGATAACCCCAGTGTTAAATGACCAGAAACACAAGAATGAGGCATTAGCAAAAGCATCCATTACTAGCACAGCTGGGCAGAAAAATTAATAACGCCTATTACTGTGGTAAGGGAAATCAGTCCTGAATACTCACTGGAAGGACTGATGCTGTAGCTGAAGCTCCAATACTTTGGCCCCCTGATGCGAAGTACTGACTCATTGGAAAAGACCCTGATGCTGGGAAAGATTGAAGACGGGAGGAGAAGGGGATGACAGAGGATGGGATGGCTGGATGGCATCACCGACTCGATGGACATGAGTTTGAGTAAACGCCAGGAGTTGGTGGTGATGGATCGGGTGGCCTGGCGTGCTGTGGTCCATGGGGTTGCAAAGAGTCGGACACAACTGAGCAAAGGAACTGAACTGAACTAATTCCTGTGGTATGCAATGGTTTTATCCATATTAACGAGTAGTACTGTGTCCTAAATTCACATCTTTTGGAGCTGGAAAAGATGTTTCTCAATCTGGGTGTTTCCTCCCCCAGAAGACATGTGGTAATCTCTGGAGCCATTTTTGGCTGTAACAGTTAAGTGAGTGCACTGGCAAAGTAGAAGCCAGGGATGCTGCTAAACATCGTGCAGTGCAGAGGACAGACCCCACAGCAAAGGGTTCGCTGACTCAGAACGCGGAAAGTGCGGGTGTGGGGAATTCCTGGTGGCTCAGTGGTGAAGAATCACCTGCCATGGAGGCGATGTCGATTCGAGCCCTGGGTTGGAAAGATTCCCTGGAGGAGGAAATGGCAGCCCCCTCCAGTATTCTGGACTGGAGAATCCCATGGACACAGGAGCCTGGCGGGCTACAGTCCTCGAGGCCACAAGCGTTGGACATGACTGAGCAACAGCAGAGCAATGGCGTCCGGGGAACCAGCACCGCACCCAGGAGAGCAGCGTGGAAACCTGGCCAGCAGGTGGCTGTGGGGAGAGAGCTATTGGCCTGAGCAGACGGGAGTCCACAGTCACATCATGCGAGCTGCATTGTTAGCTCTTGATGACGTGCCTACCACATTCTACCCAACTTATAAGTGTCCCATGAACCACGCAAGTGATATGCCTGTTTATGATTATCCAAGCCTAGAACCCAATTCCATTTTACAAAGAATATTTTGCATGGTTTTAAAACTTCTGTGTTTAGAAATGAAATTGTGTAAATCCAGATAAGATGGTTGTTTTGTCTGATGTGGAACTTCTCCAAGAGTTGCTCATCATTCTGTGAAAATAGCATCACCAACCAGCAGTGCCATTCCCAGTATCTGACTGGGCAACACATCAAGACCCATCTGCATTTGTAACCTTCTTATGCACTGTTATTCTACATACAGGCGCAAGCTTCTGAACACTTCATTATGTCTTCCCACGTAATAATTAAATATTTGCATATTAAAATACATATTATTTTATTATAAACTGCTTGATCTGTATCGCTCTTTTATCTTATGGTTAGAGATTTTATATAAACATGTATTTTAATTATCCATGTAGACAGGTTATATTATATATGAATTTCATTTCAGTGTAATAAAGAGGGCACTAAAAAATACATGCTATATTGAAACATATATAGTATCATATGTGAAATAGATCGCCAGTCCAGGTTCGATGCATGAGACAGGGTGCTCAGGGCCGGTGCACTGGGATGACCCTGAGGGATGGGATGGAGAGGGAGGTGGGAGGGGGGTTCAGGATGAGGGACACATGTATACCCATGGCTGGTTCAGGTCAATGTACGGCAAAAACCACCACAATATTGTAAAGTAATTAGCCTCCAATTAAAATAAAATAAATACATAAAATTGTTTTTAAAAACTAAAAAAGAAATGCATGCTATAAAAAAGAGGCATTGGATCCAATAGGGTCCAATGAACACTTGCTTTACAGATTACCTCTTTCAACCCCTTCACTTTATGGAAGTCAAGCTAGAGGCACAGACAGGAGCCCAGGGTCTTCTGATGGCAAGAACAGGGCTTTTCCACAAAAGGAATTCTCTTCTACTCTGATCTTAGATCCACGCTGTCGTTAGCTGTGAGTTCTAGGGACTGCCTGATTTCACATTCACACAAAATACTCCCTCCAAACACACAACATGAACCTGACCTGTACCGCATCAACAGAAAAAATACTCCCATGGGAACCGTACCGAGGACCACCACCCACAGGAAAACTAAGCTGCATTCACTGGGCTGTTTGTCTATATAATTTCCCATGTAAAAACAAAATGAATAAAAACGAGAATGACTCATTTCAGAGGTTTCTAATTTGGCAAGATTAAATCACCACAGGTCTAGAATTTTCCTGGCACCAAACACCACAGACCAGGCTTTGGAAGGAAACAATAGCAGTGATCTACTCGAGCAGTCCCATAACTCATTTTATCCATTCATATGGGGTCCAGCTTTCATTTCAGTCTAAATACCACGGAGACCAAATGCCTGTTTTGATTACTCCAACTCCTTAATATGATTTTTGGTAATATAACAATCTCCTTCCTGAAACCTTAATTTTCCCTCTTGTTTACTTGTGAGGCAAACATTAATTGAGTGCTTCTTGTACAGCTGAAACGCTGCACAGAGTGCCCTAGGGAATTATAAAGTATAAGACAAACCGGCTGCCTTTGAGAATGCCGCTACCTTAAAAAAGGAGACAGAACAAATGTAAACACATAAACACAAGTACAGGGTAAAATCAAGGCGACTGCAGGAGAGCAATATGCAAGATTTAAGGGGAAGACGAATCAGATTCTAAACAGCGACCACAAAACTCATGTGGGGAACTGAGTACCTGAAAGGCAGTCCTCCCAAGTCTCTTTTTTAATTTTCTGTGATGCAGGCTTTCACCTCTGAACTTACTCAATCTAGTGGGGGGTCCGCCAGGGGCTTCTGAATGCTTCGTCCCATCTTCTTGTGTAATCAGAACTAAGCCCTTCACATACTGAAGTATTACTTTGTTACAAGCTACTTGATCCGTATTGCCTTTTATATTACAGTGCGGGATATACATAATATATATCTAAATATGTATATTTTATGTCTGTATTATACTTAAATATGGATTATGTAATATCTGTATATATTTAAGAAGATACCCAGTCTGCTCACACCTAAATGGCACGATGCCATTCAAATGCTGAGTCATAATTAACACACTTTTGCCCGCAGAATAAATGACTGCAGGCCTTTCGAGGGCAGACAGAAATCTGGCAGATGACCTTGCATTTAGAGCACGGCAGAAGACATAAACAACCATCCCACACGCGTCTCTAATCTAGCAAAACAACTTTTCCCCTCTTTTATTTTCACCTATAAAAATGGAGGAAGATTATTTCAGTGACCTCTATTTTGCAGAGAAAGTAAAAGAAGAGGTGAAGCCAACAACCTCTCCATTTCGGAGAGAAAAGGAAAAGACTCCCACATGGTAAACAGGGCCCTGGGAATCAACAGCGGCATCCCTGTTCCTCACATATTCAAATATAAATCTCTCACCTCTTAGCTGCAAAGCTCTTTTCTTAACGTGCTTTTTACCCACAGATTTCTTCTGGGAAGAAAAAGCCAAATTTGGACTAACTGTTAAATTCTCTGGTAGAATCAGACTTCTCACCCTTACTCACACACTTAAGCCACTATTTTCAGAAACTTTCACTTAAATACTTGATTTTTCTCCATCTAACGTTTAATTCATTCAACTAAAATGTACAGAACATTTGCTAAACTCTGGGCACTGTGCTAAAAATCCCAGCCCAGGGAAGCTTTGATTTTAATGAGGTAGACAATAAAGGGAAATTTTTAAAGTAAATTATACAATATGTTAGACACTAATAAGTTCTATGGGAAAAAATGAGAGCCAGGTACAGCAATCAAGAATTAGAGGTGAAGGTTTACAAATTTATATAGACTAGTCAAGAAGGTCTCAATGAAAAAGTGACCAGAACAGTCTCCAATCAATATAAAATCTCTTTTCTCTCTAGATTATAAGTCAATTCATATGTTGCTTCACCTTTTCCATCTTCAATTTTTATTGCTACCTGTTAATTCTAAAAAAGATCCATTTCAATCAAGATGAAGTTCCACATAAAGACGTTGCTGTATACGGTTCCCGCTTTTCTCCCCCTAAAACTTTTGTGCATACTCACAAAAACAAATTAGAAATGTGAGGGAGCAAGACGGAAACAGAACCAATACACATTTAAAAAAAAAAAAAAAAGAAAGAAAGAAAGAAGTAACACTGGCATAATCTTCATAAGAAATGTATGGAATGCAAACAAAGAAAAGGAAAAACATTTTTGCTGAGAACTATAAAAGCAGCCGTGGAACAATGGGAAATACACAGTTAGCCAGTATGAGAAGAAGAAAGACTGCAAAAATGTTATTTCTCCCAAAATTAATTGCTAAGTTTAATGCAACTCCATGAAAAGTATCAAGGTTGAGTAGAACAGTTCTAATGCCACTGAACAGGGCTTCTTACATGTGGACCCGTGTAAGAACCCACCAGAGAGTTCTCTTGGACTACACCTGCTGTGTCCCTCCTTAGACTCACTAAACTGCAATTTGTAAAGACCACGTATATTCTGCCACAGCTTCCCAGATAACTGATACACAGCACTGGGTAAGAACAGATGATCAGGAATAATAAATAAAAGGAAACCTAACTGGAAGAAAAAGCATATGAATCTATTTTCAAGCTACAAAAATAAGATCAATGCAGTAGCTAAAGTATAGATAAACATATCAATGGGGAAGAATAAACTTCTAAACTTCCCAGGAATGCTTTGTACTCACACGTGATAAAAGAGAAGTCATAAACTAACAGGGAAGAAATGGGCTGCTATCTAAATTGTTTTAAGAAAACTGAGGAGGAGCTTAAACTTCAGCTATACTTCATACTACAAAGACCTACACACACACACACACACACACACACACACACCAGGTGTATTAAAAACTAAGATAGGTGGAGGGGCAAAAAGATAATAACTAAAGAAATGACTGAAAAAGAAAAAATAAGAAAATTTAGGTGTTTTTTTACCAGATCACTTAAAAGGAAGAAAAAGGGGGAACAGACATTGACCCACAAATTAGATTAGAATACAAACAGTGAGCAAACAGATGACAGATTATAAAACAGTAAACAGAATATGATTCTATTCTATACTAATCAGCCCCCCTATTTGTTAGGATATATACTCAAATGCTAACGGTAACTGACTCTGATTGATTTTTTTCCTTCTCAGTTTATGTTCAGTTTCTTAATGTCATGCAGTAAATTTGTATCACATTTAAATTTTTTAATGATAACTTTTTCAAAGCTATTTAGTTAATTTTTTCACTGATTTTTTTTTCATATAATGGCAATTTTGGCACATAATGCTGCTGCTGCTGCTGCTAAGTCGCTTCAGTCGTGTCCGACTCTGTGCAACCCCATAGACGGCAGCCCACCAGGCTCCCATCCCTGGGATTCTCCAGGCAAGAACACTGGAGCAGGAAAGTGAAAAGTGAACATGATAGGGTAGGCTTAAACTCTTCACATGTTTTAAGCATTTTGTTCATCTTAAAAAATATTTTCTGCTAAATACTGCTTTGTTATTATTTCTCATAAATTTTCAGCCTGCAGAAACTTTCTGCTCTAATAGATGGCAGTTTTTTTAAACTGGAATAACTAATTGTCCAAACAGCGTAAGTTATGGCAACTGAGTACTCAATAAAAAGGATATACTGGAGCAAACCAAATTTCTATTAATACAACAGAGGATAAACGAGTTTGGTACAGAGAAAGTGTAGTCGTTCAGTCATGTCTCTTTGCAATCCTATTGACTGTATGTAGCTGCCAGGCTGCTCTGTTCATGGGATTTTCCAGGCAAGACTACTGGAGTGGGTTGTTGTTTCCTTCTCCAGGGGATCTTCCAGACCCAGGGAATCGAACTCAGGCCTCAGGGGACCTGGTAAATAACTGTTCAATAAATGAGTCAGAATAAGATTGTTCACTAGTTTAAGGGTCCTACCCTAAGATATCAGCAGGAACAACCTGAATGTCCAACACAGAATTCTTGCAGCACTTTTTTCTTCTACAAAATGTATGCGTGCTCTAAGATAAATCCAAAGCTACAAAACATAAAGAACATTCACAATCCCAACAGATCAGACTAGATTTAAAACATTTCTATTTGATCCAGATTTAGCAAGACACCTAAAAAAAGGAAAGTATGTCTGCAAAAAGTTCTAAGTGACGTTATGTTAAGTGAAATAAGCCAGTTATAAAAAGACAAACACTGGATGAGTCTATTTATATCAGGTATGTAGTCAAATTCATAGAAACACAGAGTAGAACGGTGGCTACCCAGGCCAGGGGGAGGGGGAAGTGGGAGCTGGTTGAGTGGGTAGAGTTTCGCAAGATAAAAAAGTTTTGGACATCTGTTATATTATGACTACTGAACTTTATACTTGAAAATGGTTAAGATGGTAAACTTTGTGATGTGTGTGTGTTTTTACTACAATTAAAAAGCTGATAAAAATTCTTAAGGTAACATAAAATGCCTCACATTTCACCAAATTACCAAGTCAAATGCCTGCTGATGCTTCTGTTCAGCTTTCAAGCTAAGAATGCATGATTTTCACGTTTTTTAATTGTTGGGAAAAAATTTAGAGAGTGATATTTTGAGACACGCGAAAACTGTATGAAGTTTAAATGTCAGTGTCCATCCGTGAAGTTGTATGCATTGCCCAAGGCTGCTTTCTTGCTCTTACAGCAGGGCTGCACAGTTGCTTCACAGACAGTATGTGTGCATGTGGTCAGCAAAGCTTAAAGTATTTACCCTCCTGGCGCTTCATGGGGAATGTTTTCTAATTCCTGATATGGGGTGTGGGAAACTGGGCTCTCTTCTGCACACTGAGTGTAAATGGCAATGAAATACAACACAAAGCAAGAACTTTGCATCTCCATACCTGTTAACCCAGCAGTGTTAGTTTATCAGAAAGAAATGTAAAACTCACAGAAATTTTCATGTAAAACAAACTGTTGCAGCAAGATGAACCCAGGAAGTCCGACTCCAGACCCTAAGCTCAGAGCCAAGAGTAAGGCACAGTCTATAAATACTGAACCAAAGAGAATAAAACAGCTTCTTGTGTTTCATCAAGTAACAACCGTTAAAACTGGTATTCCTGAAGTTCTATTATTCTGAACAAATAACACCTTAAAGTGATTACTACCAAGTTATATATTTATTTTAAAAGACATTTCTTAGGTTGAACCACGTGAAATTACAGATTTTCAAAGGTTTACAGTATGAGTAGCAGGGCTTCCCTGGTGGCTCAGATGGTAAAGAATCTGCCTGCAATGCAGGAGGCCTGGGTTGGATCCATGGGTTGGGAAGATCCCCTGGAGAATGAAATGGCAGCCCACTCCAGTATTCTTGCCTGAGAAATTCCATGGACAGAGGAGCCTGGTGGGCTACTGTTCACGGGGTCACAAAGAGTCGGACACCAGGGAGTGACTAACACTTACCTAATATCATAAAATGAAAAGTAGGCACAGGTCAAACAAAATCCATCCCGAGTATGGATGAGCCCAAAATCGAAAGCTCACTTTCAGCAAAACAGCACATCTGTTGCATAAATTAATGTAGTTGCTTGAATTTTTATTGATTGTATAGTTTTGTCGGCATTTAATTTGCAAATTTGTTTTCTTTTATAACTTCATTTAAGTGCTATAACCTGACATTTATTCTGCATTGGCATCGATGTATGTAAAGTCACACCGAGGATGTTTTCCTTGGAAAAGGAACTATTTCCAAAGTTTGAGGACACTGTGTATCACATGAACATCAAAAGCATCCTAGCACACAATTTTGAGAAAGAAAAAAAAAACAGATCACAATCCACTTGCGCTCTGTCTCACAAATCAGGTGTTAATGGCTGACAGCCCAACCATCAGGGCGAGGTGGGGGGGTAACAGAAAGACCATTCTCACAACCGTCACACTCAAAACAAAGCGGCCATCTCTGAGCCTCAATTTTCTCTTCTGTAAAACTGGGACAATGGTTTACACTGTGGGGTTACAGAATGCATCAGAGGTACTCCAGGGAAAGCACATAACATCTAATAAACACACCTAACAGTAACTGACCAGTTAACTGCATGCCAGACACGCATGCAATCTGTTGCATGTTTGCATGCAATTGCATACAGAATGTATGCATTTCTGTTGCTGCTTTCATGCATTTTTAGGCATATAACACTTTATAGACATCACTCAAAGAATAATTAGAGCCACCACACTCTCTGAAATAGGTCCTAGCGTATCCCCAGTTTTAACAGTGCTAAAGCTGAGGCCCTGGGATGCTCAGCCATCTGCCCAAAGGTCACATAGCCAGTGAGAGGCCAGGCCAAGACCTGCCCGCAACGTCTAACACTAAGAAGCTGTTTTTCTTCTCCACACAAAAGTACCTCAATCAATGGAAGCAATCATGATGATATCGGTGTCCCTAGTTTACCAGAATGAGAACACACAAATGTTGCTTCTCTTAAATCCAGCCACAGACCGCCCAGTGCACTGCAACCTCTGAGGGGTCCTCCAGCCACTTGGATCATAAACCTTTCTGGAATGATATTTTTTCAACTGGTGTTAGGCTTCTCTCTATAAAATCGGGGGCATACGGTGTACCCTTCTTTTCAAAAGGCTTCAAAATTTAGCTGACAGCAGTGTCAACGTCGATGTCCTCTTCTCGGGGTGGTAAACGGTCCCTCCTGAGCCCCTCTTCCTCCGTGTCCCCAAGGTTGGAAACTCTAGGCTTAGCCACGAGGCATCACGGTGCTCATACACAGCGCTCGTGGGAAGGAGACAGAGACATCATCAGCACCAAGTACGCCGCACGGATGAAAAACTGCTTGGCACATGGCTGTGACCAAACCCCAGAAAGGCCCCGCCTTAACCACTGAGGCTGTTTTCTCCTCATCTTCTGTGTTCTTCCTGCTTGTGTGTGCTAAGTCACTTGAGTCACGTCGACTCTGTGCAACCCCATGGACTGTAGCCCACCAGGCTCCTTTGTCCAGGGGATTCTTCAGGCAAGAATACTGGAGTGGGTTGCCCTGCCCTCCTCCAAGGGATCTTCCCGACCCTGGGATCGAACCTGCATCTCTCAAGGTCTCCTGTGTCGGTAGGCCGGTTCTTTACCACTAGCACCACCTGGGAAGCCCTTCTCCTGCTCAGAATGGAGCAAAAATGACAAAGATTTTCAAGTTCATTCCCAACTGGCAAATCGGCTTATTTTCATTTTTCAAATGAGTATTATAATAGAGTGATAAAATAGGTAATTTTCAGAAATGAGAAAAAATGTTATAAGGTGATAATAGTTCTCAACCACCCTCAAACCTTACATCCTAGAATCAAGTATACAATGTACCAAAAAATGAATGTTTTACATTGTAACAGGGCCTATTTTCTTTTGGAGAAAATCTAAATCACCACCAGCAGTTTATAACTCCAAAAAAAGTTTAACCAAAACCCTACAGTTTTGGTGTGTTTTTTTTTTTGGCCCTGCATAGCTGCAACTTTGAAATGTTCCAAAATACTTTATTATATGGCCCTGCTAAAATGTTAGGTTTAAAAACAAATATAAACCCCTTTGAGAACCAATCTAAGTATGACTTCATTGGTAGAAAAAACATGAGAGAGACACTATTAGTGCCATTCTTTCAGAGTCTGTAGAGAGTGTTCAGGAAAATTATTAACTACTATTAAGATGAGGTTAGGTATGAATCAGAGTAGACAATATTCCCGGTGGCTCAGAGGTTAAAGCGCCTGCCTCCAACGCGGGAGACCCGGATTCGATCCCTGGGTTGGGAAGATCCCCTGGAGAAGGAAATGGTAACCCACTCGAGTATTCTTGCCTGGAAAATCCCATGGATGGAGAAGCCTGGTAGGCTATAGTCCATGGGGTTGCAAAGAGTCGGACACGACTGAGCAACTTCATATCATGAAAGTACTTACAAAACAGAAATAGAGTCACAGACACAGAAAACAAATTTATGGTTACCAAAGGGGAAAGGGAAAGGGGGGATGAATCGGGAGTTTCATACACACACTAGTATATATAAAACAAACAACAAGGGCCTACTGCACGCACAGGGAACTGCACTCAGAATCTCATAAAAACCTATAATGGAAAAGTGAAAGTGTCAGCCACTCAGTCCTGTCCCACTCTGCACGACCCCATGGATGCAGCCAGCCAAGCGCTGCTGTTCATGGAACTCTCCAGGCAAGAACACTGGAGTTGCCTTTCCCTTCTCCAGGGGATCTTCCCAACTCGAGGGTCCAACCCAGGTCTCCGGCATGCCAAGCAGACTCTTTCCAGTCTGAGCCCCCAGGGGAGCGCAGGCGCCAGTCTGCTTGCCTCCGCGGTGGAGAAAAATCTGAAAAAGACCCCTGAAACGAACGCGACACGGACCAACGACGGGTGCTGCCGGCCACTCAGGCGGGGCCAGCCTTTGGCGACCCCATGGACCGCACAGCAGTAAGAACAGGTGTGAGAGCAGCCATCCTAACAGGCACGGGAGAAGTAGGGAGGGGCAGCTGTCCGAGTGCTTGCTCTGTGCCAGGCTCCGATCTAAGGGCATTACCCGGTCATCTTGTCGCTTTCCAGGTGACACAGGGCCCCAAGGCAGAGTCTGAGATTCCCTTGCCCCAGTACTTAATACTAGGTGACCTTGGGCAAATTATCTCATTTTCCTTACTTGCAAGTGGAGATAACAGAAGTGACCTCACAGGGTTGCTGTGAGAATCAGCCGTTAAAAATATGTGATATGCTTAAAACAGCGTCTGGTCCATAATAAAGACCATAAGGCCAGTTTACTGTTACTATAATCTAATTTCAGAGATGACGACATGAGGCACGGAGTGAGTCACTTCTCCAGAGTCACACAGCTGGTAATGTCACACCTGGGGCTTGAGCCCAAGGCTGACTCTTAAGTCCATATACTTAACCTCTTCAAAAAAGCACCTGTAGCTTTCAAGTATATCATATATATATATACACACACACTTATATACTTATAAGTATATATATACTTATATACTTATATATATA
>SJYQ01002371.1:1047685-1060266 GCA_006410935.1 Redunca redunca | reverse complement strand
AAAAAATCGTATTTGAACCAGAAACTTATTTTGTTGTAATAATATATTTATAAAAATATTTATTAGATGAAACAAAACTATCTTCTTAAAATTTAATTGAAAACAATTCAAGTTCTATTGACTTCTAGGAGAAAATGCAAATTTTAAGACATGAAACAGTAAAATAGGTTTATGGTGTGCTCAGTCGTTCACTTGTGTCTAACTCTTTATAACCCCATGAACTGTAGCCCTCCAGGCTTCTCTGTCCATTTTTACACAACTATAGTCAACACTGTAAAACACCTGTCTACCAAGATGGTGAAGGTAAGAATAAAAGGTGGGCTTCAAGAATGTTAAGCCCGGTTATATTATCTTAAAATCCAGATACAAAGGTTTTAGAAATATTGACCAGCATGCACAAACTTGCACCTTAGGGTAAATAAACACAGTTCAACTCCCCAATTAAACACCCTAAGTTACTTTGTGGTTTAAAGCTAGACAACATAAAGATGAACTAAAGCAGTGGATGGGTGGTGACATCATGGTTAGATGGTAAAACTCATAGTCACTGAATATAAGATGAAGAGTAGACAACTGAAATTGTCTTCAGTGACCAAAACAGACATTTTCTAAAGCTGAACAATAGTGACATAACTGAATTACGTTGAGAAGCAAAGAAGGTACGGTGTTAACTTCTTTCTTTAGAGCAGGGAATTAGCAGTATAACATGACTTTTAAAGATGAATCCAGTTCAACGTGTGCTGTAATCTCCTTTCTTAATTTAGAGGGATCTAAATTTTAGAAAGGAAATTTATCCTTCGTAGTGAGGAAAATGGATCTGAAATAAGTCTTCCAAGTGTACTTCAGTTTTTTTCTTCTGTTCATTTCATATATAAGAGAATTTATTACTTTTAAATATTAAAAATAATGTGTATTATTTAAAAATTCAAGAATTTTAAGCTAATTTGAATTATCTATTAAGATGTGCTTATTTGTATTTATGTCTGCAAATATCATTTAAGGTCACTGGTTTTGTGGAGAGCTTATGGAAGTAGTATAATTACCTTAGAATCAGAGTTCATACACCATATCTCATTCACTATGTATAGTTTGACATGAGAAAATTTTAAAGATTATATAAAACAGTTTTTAATGACATAACTAGTTCTAAAAATCTCACTGCATCCCTCATGTTCCAAAATAATATAATCCAATGGTCTTTGGATCTGATTTTTTCCCAGCTTTTTAGTTCTTCTGTTACTCATGTGAATCAAAGGAATATACACAGCATGTCTTTGTGCATCCAGAAGAAAGAGAAACCTTAGATTTCCGCTTGTAGCTGTTTTAGCAGCCTGTGCTTTTGCAACCAGGATATAAACTTCATTTCAGTGAGAACACTGGAGGAGATATGGTTTCTATGACATTTCTGTATCTATATCTGCTCTTAGCTTCTAAGCAGAAGGTGAAGTCATCTTTATAGGAAGTAAAGGACAAGTAGACGTGAAGAGGATCTATTGCTTCCTTGTTCAAGAAATCTCTTTAAAAATTTAAAGATTTAACATTCTTTATCCTATAACCATACATTTTCTCCAGGCCCAAGTCTCCTTCCTCATAGAGTGGCTCAGAAAGAATTGAACATTTCCTAGTAGATCGAAATGTTAACATAGCACAGTGTTAAGTTTTGACTTAATTTTCATGACCTAGTTTTTGTTCAGCCTAAGGAATGAGGTTTGTTTCAAATAGGATGAAACCTATGAAGCACACTGTAGCATAAATTTATGACTTCTCACTGAAGGGATCAATTCTGTCTCATTGTCTCAATTAAATTGCAAGATTGAGGGAGTCTGGGGGCTTATTTCATGTCTAAAGTAGCTATAAATTAGTTTCTTTCATATAGTGATTAAATTATATTAACCTAGATTTTTCTAAGTCCTGTTATGATATGTTATAATGAAGTTTCTGGCTCCCATGGTTCATCATAAACTCAGACATGGGGAATTTCATCTTCCAGATGCCATCTATTGCCTTGAGTTTTGTTTTATACATTTTTGTTAAGTGCTTTTTGTTTTTGTCTTTATCTTACATTCTTTTTGTCAAGTAAATGTGTGGTAAGTATGTGACGAAGGACTTTGGACAGCCTTTGTAGAAATAAAATGTAATTAAATGCACTGTTGCAAGAAACAGTTTCTTGAAGAGCTAACTGTAGCATACACTAACAACAGTGTGTCAAAGATATTATCAAATGTACTACATATTCACTTAGTGTACTATGGAGTCTGCATAGAAAGTCTGAGGTTTTTAAAATCTGAAACTTAGAATGTTTAAATTGCATTATTAAATGATCACACTTCTGATTGGCTTGTCTTCCAACTGAATGAAAACAATACTATTATTTAATGCATTTCCTATCAAGTGTATTAATATACATATATAGACATGATTTATTGTCCATAAATAGGGCTGTATTGATGGAAACTTCACTTTATTCTAAAACATAGGACAGATGATACCAGTCTCATTGCATGCACTCCATCTTTGGATCCCTTTGGCTATATGTCAAGATAGGTTAATTGAAACATTTATTTTGGAAAAATATAAACACATGGATTACAATTAAGTCTTTAACAACATCAGTTTGAATTGTAATGGTCCATTTTTATCCAAATGAACTATGGACAGAGGTTCCTGACATTGTACAGGAGACAGGGATCAAGACCATCCCCAAGAAAAAGAAATCTAAAAAAGCAAAATGGCTGTCTGAGGAGGCCTTACAAACAGCTGTGAAAAGAAGAGAAGCAAAAAGCAAAGGAGAAAAAGAAAGATATACCCATTTGAATGCAGAGTTTCAAATAGCAGGGAGAGATAAGAAAGCTTTCCTTAGTGATCAATGCAAAGAAATAGAGGAAAACAATAGAATGGGAAAGACTAGAGATCTCCTCAAGAAAAGAGATACCAAGGGAACATTACATGTAAAGATTGACACAATAAAGGACAGAAATGGTATGGATCTAACAGAATCAGAAGATAGTAAGAAGAGGTGGCAAGAATACACAGAAGAACTGTACAAAAAAGATGTTCATGACCCAGATAATCACAATGATGTGATCACTCACCTAGAGCCAGACATCCTGGAATGGGAAGAAAAGTGGGCCTTAGGAAGCATCACTACGAATAAAGTTAGTGGAGGTGATGGAATTCCAGTTGAGCTATTTCAAATCCTGAAAGATGATGCTGTGAAAGTGCTGCACTCAATATGCCAGCAAATTTGGAAAACTCAGCAGTGGCCACAGGACTGGAAAAGGTCAGTTTTCATTCCAGTCCCAAAGAAAGGCAATGCCAAAGAATGCTCAAACTACTGCACAATTGCACTCATCTCACATGCTAGCAAAGTAATGCTCAAAACTCTCCAAGCCAGGCTTCAGCAATACATGAACTGTGACCTTCCAGATGTTCAAGCTGGTTTTAGAAACGGCAGAGGAACCAGAGATCAAATTGCCAATATCCACTGGATCATCGAAAAAGCAAGAGAGTTCCAGAAACACTTCTATTTCTGTTTTATTGACTATGCCAAAGACTTTGACTGTGTGGATTACAATAAACTGTGGAAAATTCTTCAAGAGATTGGAATTCCAGACCCCTGACCTGCCTCTTGAGAAACTTATATGCAGGTCAGGAAGCGACAGTTAGAACTGGACATGGAACAACAGACTGGTTCCAAATAGAGAAAGGAGTATGTCAAGGCTGTATAATGTCACTGTGCTTAATTAACTTATATGCAGAGTACATCATGAGAAACACTGGACTGGATGAACCACAAGCTGGAATCAAGATTGCCAGGAGAAATAACAATAACCTCAGATATGCAGATGACATCACCATTATGGCCAAAAGTGAAGAAGAACTAAAGAGCCTCTTGATGAAAGTGAAAGAGGAGAGTGAAAATCTTGGCTTAAATCTCAACATTTAGAAAAGGAAGATCATGGCATCTGGTCCCATCACATCATGGCAAATAGATGGGAAGCAGTGGAAATAGTGGCTGACTTTATTTTGGGGGGCTCCGATATCACTGCAGATGGTGACTGCAGCCATGAAATTAAAAGACGCTTACTCCTCAGAAGGAAAGTTATGCCCAATCTAGACAGCATATTCAAAAGCAGAAAGATTACTTTGTCAACAAACGTCTGTCTAGTCAAGGCTATGGTTTTTCCAGTGGTCATGTATGGATGTGAGAGTTGGACTGTGAAGAAAGCTGAGTGCTGAAGAATTGATGCTTTTGAACTGTGGTGTTGGAGAAGACTCTTGAGAGTCCCTTGGACTGCAAGGAGATCCTACCAGTCCATCCTAAAGGAAATTATTCCTGGGTGTTTATTGGTAGGATTGATGTTGAAGTTGGAACTCCAATACTTTGGCCACCTGATGGGAAGAGGTGACTCATTTGGAAAGACCCTGATGCTGGGAAAGATTGAGGGCAGGAGGAAATGGGGACGACAGAGGATGAGATGGTTGGATGACATCACCGAGTCAATGGATGTAAGTTTGGGTAAAGTCCGGGAGTTGGTGATGGACAGGGAGGCCTGGCATGCTGTGGTTCATGGTGCCACAAAAAATCGGACACGACTGAGTGAATGAACTGAACTGAACTGAATTTCAGTAAATATAGTTACCTTTATTTTTATTTTACAGATTTTGTAGTTAATTAAATACAGGGAAAGTTTTGTTCCATTAGAAATCTCATTAAGTTTGTGTGCACGCTAAGTCAGTTCAGTTTTGTATGACTCTCTGTGATCCCATGGACTGTAGCCCACGAGGCTCCTCTGTTCATGGGATTTTGCAGCAAGAATACTAGAGTAGGTTGCCATGCCCTCCCCCAGGAGATCTTCCCAACCCACGGATCGAACCCACATCTCTTATGAATCCTCATTAGCAGGCAGTTTCTTTACCACTACTGCCACCTGGGAGAAATCATATTATATGATGTCAAAAGAACTAGGATTTTGAATCTTCTTTCTGTTCAAAATTTTTCAGCTTTCTTCCCATGGGTGGGTTATTTCTCCTTTGTTTTTGAGACAGAGGGAGCCATAGTATATAGATTTTCTAGGGCATGTGAGTTACTGCCCCCACCCCTGTCATCTACAAGGCTCAATCGTATTTAAAATCCTACTTCACATTTTATGAATCCCTTCAGTAACAGATGATCTAGTGCCATGCTGATAAATTTTATTTTCTTTCATATGTATAACAAAATTCAATGTATTAGTAATGTTCAGGAGGACAGATTTTGACCTAGCAAAATTATCTCTGTTATGCCTAACAGATGTGTCACACAGCATTCTATATGGCAAATGTTCTACATCCTCTGTAATGGGGAAAGTGCCCCCCAATCGCCTCCCAGGAGAGAGATCTCTGAATTTGGAGTCTACCTGCCTGGGTTAAGTTCTGCCTCTGCTACTTTTTACTGATTGTGTCATCTTCCATAATTCATAAGCATATTGATATCTCTAACATTTCTATGAAATGGTACTTATGTGGTAGAACAGTTGTGAAGATTTTCTGTGATGTGTATGCAGATTGTAGCAGAGTGTCTGGGGCATCTTATGTGCTCCTTTATTAACTGGTCAGTTTTTTTAAATTTTACCATGCAAGCTTCCAGTATGTTGTTTTATCACCATACAGCAGATTGTGAGATGGAGAAGACAGTCCAGAATAAGAAAGAATCCTTTATGTCAGTTGCAGAACAAGATTTGCCAAGCGCTTCTCCATTTAATGCATCACATCATGTTTAAAAATAGGAATTACTGTAACTCCTATTTTCTGTGGGCTTTCCTGGAGCATTTTCATACTCATTTGAGTTACAGTTTATCTGACAAACTAGTGAGCAGTCAAAGTGTTCCAATTGATTGACCCAGTTTTTGGTAATTTTGTTTCCCATGTTAATTCATGGCTAGGATTAATGCTGTTAGAAAAGGACTACCTTGTTATTTAAGATGCATGCATATCATTAGTATATGCAGGCCTAATGTAATACTAATACACTGAGCCCAGGGGCTCAGCAGTAAAGAGTCTGACTGCAGTGCAGGAGGCTTACAG
Source organism: Redunca redunca (assembly GCA_006410935.1). Taxonomy (NCBI): domain Eukaryota; kingdom Metazoa; phylum Chordata; class Mammalia; order Artiodactyla; family Bovidae; genus Redunca; species Redunca redunca. The sequence continues at coordinate 1,054,200 of SJYQ01002371.1, read as the reverse complement.
GAGACCCAGGCTTGATATCTGAGTTGGGAAGATCTCCTGGAGGAGGAAATGGCAACACACTCCAGGATTCTTGCCTGGAGAATTCCATGGACAGAGGAGCCTGGAGAACTGTAGTCCATGGGGTCACAAAGAGCTAAACAAAACTGAGTGACTAAACAACAATAACAACGTGATTAGTATACAGCAACACTTGCACGAATTGTAATAGAGGACCATTTGTGGGCTTATATCATTTGGTAATTAGAATGTTTAACAGTTATAAACGTTTAGAAGTATCCAGTGAGACTGCTTATATTATGTACTTGAGCATAATCCATCAGTACCACGAGGAAAGGAAATATAGTTAGTTTTCTGCATTCCACAACTGATGAACTAAAATCTCTTTATTTCTCCTCTCACTTGTATTTCGCAAATTAGCCCCCTATTCTTCCTATTAATAAGGCTTCCCTCATGGCTCAGATGGTAAAGAATCTGCGTGCAATGGGGGAGACCTGGATTCAGTCCCTGGGTTGGGAAGATCCCCTGCAGGAGGGCATGGAAAACCACTCTAGTGTTCTTGCCTGGAGAATTCCCTTGGATAGCGGAGTCTGGCTGGCTACAGTCCATGGGGTCACAAAGAGTGGGACATGACTGAGTGACTAAGCACAACACAGCACTTCCTATTAATTAGGGATATCCGAGAATATTATTAGTCATTCAAGAATGTGCTGATCTTTCCTGGTAGTATTTCCATTTTCTTTGCTTTTTGGAGTCCTGAGTGCAGTTCTTCAGGGGGATCACAGGGGAAGAAATCTTATTTCCATGGAGGATACTTTCTGAAGCTTTGCTTAAATAACCCATCTGTTGCAGCCCCAGTATCACTTCAGTTCAATTCTGTTCAGTCACTCAGTCGTGTCAGCTATTTACAACCCCATGGACCACAGCACACCAGGCCTCCCTGTCCATCACCATCTCCTGGAGCTTCCTCAAACTCATGTCCATTGAGTTGGTGATGCCATCCAACCATCTCAACTTCTGCTGTCGGCTTCTCCTCCTGCCTTTAGGCTTTCCCAGGATCAGGATCTTTTCCAGTGAGTCAGTTCTCCACATCAGGTGACCAAATTATTAGAGTTTCAGTTTCACGATCAGTCCTTCCAGTGAATATTCAGGGACTGATCTCCTTTAGGATGGACTAGTTTGATCTTCTTGCAGTCCATGGGACTCTCAAGAGTCTTCTCCAACACCACAGTCCAAAAGCATACTTCAGTGCTCAGCTTTCTTTATGGTCCAGCTCTCATATCCATAATGACTATTGGAAAAGCCATAGCTTTGCCTAGACAGACCTTTGTCAGCAAAGTAATTTCTTTCCTTTTTCATATACTGTCTAAGTTTGTCATAGCTTTTCTTCCAAGGAGCAAATGTCTATTAATTTCATGGCTGCAATCACCATCTGCAGTGATTTTGGAGCCCAAAAACATAAAGTCTGTCGCTGTTTCCATTGTTTCTCCATCTATTTACCATGAAGTGATGTGACTGGATGCCATGATCTTCGTTTTTTGGATGTTGAGTTTTAAACCAGCTTTTTCACTCTCCTCTTTCACTTTCATCAAGATGCCCTTTAGTTCCTCTTCACTTTATGCCATAAGGGTGGTATCTTCTGTGTATTGAGGTTATTGATGTTTCTCCTGGCCATCTTGATTCCAGTTTGTGCTTCTTCCAGCCCAGTGTTTCTCATGATGTACTCTGCATGTAAGTTAAATAAGCAGGGTGACAATATACAGCCTTGATGTACTCCTTTCTCTATTTGGAAGCAGTCTGTTGTTCCATGTCCAGTTCTAGCTGTTGCTTCCTGACATGCATACAGATTTCTTAGGAGGCAGGTTAAGTGGTCTGGTATTCCCATCTCTTTCAGAATTTTCCACAATTTATTGTGATCCACACAGTTAAAGGCTTTGTTGTAGTTGATAAAAAAAAGTAGATGTTTTACTGAAACTCTCTTGCTTTTTTTATGATCCAACAGATATTGGCAATTTGAGCTCTGATTCCTCTGCCTTTTCTAAACCCAGCTTGAACATCTGGAAGTTCTCAATTCATGTAGTGTTGGAGCCTCACTTGGAGAATTTTGAGCATTACTTTGCTAGCGTGTGAGATGTGTGTAATTGTGCTGAAGTTTGAACATTTTCCAGCATTGTCTTTCTTTGAGGTTGGAATGAAAACTGACCTTTTCCTGTCCTGTGGCCACTGCTGAGTTTTCCAAATTTGCTGGAGTGTTGAGTGCAGCTCTTTACCACAGGATAACTGTGCTCAAACTCCTCTTAATGTAGGAAAACCAGGTGAAGTGATGGAAAACGAGTAGGAAATGTTAGAGTTATGGGAATGCTAAGAACAAGATAATAGTAAAGGGTGCTATAGCTGCTGGTAATCCTAACAATATGATGGAAGGTCAAGATGTGATTTGGGTTTCTTCCACATTACAAAACTTTGATTGAAAACTAGGCCTGACTCCAAGATTTTATCCTCCAAGGATCTGACTTCTCATCAAGCATGATTAATAGATAGATGCTTTATTGCATCACTTCATGCAGAGTGTTATACATTTAAATAAGTTGTTAATTTTTCATTGTTAAACCATGAATATAGCAAGTTTCCTCTTCCCATGGCTGGCTGCAGGCTATATTTTTGAGGAAAATGACTGTACTCAAATCCATATAGATTTATACCCTTGGGTATAAAAATCCCTTTTCTATTCTAATTCCTACCTACAGTGGTTCCTCCACCCTCTAATATCTGCTCATTAATTCAAAATAACACAAGGACACTTTAAAAACTTCCCAAGGTGCTGTGCAGCACTCTAAATAGCATATTAACACTAAATATTTCTAAAATGAACAAAGTTCTTTTGTTCCCCCAAAATCTCTATTATAAGGTAGTGTACATTTAGCTACTTAATTTTATGCTATCTAATTTTATAGTGATTTAGGTTTCTGAGGAGTAATTTCATAAGACTTGGTATAATAAGATGTATAAAATGTTTTAATAATTGTTTTCATCTATTAAAACTCTGATTCAACATTACTCCCACAAACCAAACATTTCTACTTATAAATCTTGGATTTAAGTTATAGATTAAGTGGGCTTCCCAGGTAGCACTAGTGGTAAAGAATCTACCTGCCAATGCAGGAGACATAAAAGATCCTTCGATCCCTGGGTCAGAAAGATCTCTTGGAAGAGAGCATGGCAATCCACTCCAATATTCTTTCTGGGAGAATCCCCATGGACAGAGGAGCCTAGTGGGCTATAGTTCACGGGGTCACAAAGAGTCAGACACGACAGAGGCAACTGAAAACACATGAATAGATTAACTATTTCAGTTACATAAACAGGAAAAGGTTTGCCCTTAGCTTTTAAATATATGGTAATGAAATCAGGAATAATAAATTGTAATTATGTTATCTAAGAATAGTAATGACTTGAGAGGACTTCACTGTGGTTTAGATGGTAAAGAATCTGCCTGCAATGCAGGTGATGTGCGTTCAGTCCTAGGTTGAGAAAATCCCCTGTAAAAGTGAATGGTTACCCTCTCTGGTTTCTTGCCTTGAAAGTTCTGTGGACAGAGGAGTCTGATGGGCTACAGTCCATGTAGTTGCAAAGAGTCAGATATGACTGAACTTCTAACAGTTTCATTTTCAATGACTTGAGAAGTAAGCACATATTATATAATATATGTTTCATCTTGACTTTAATAAGCATGCTCTGATTTTATGACTCTCATCAAGTAATGTCACTCTGAGTTTTAAATCCATTTTTATCACCCAGAAGATCACATCTGCCAATATTTGATTAAAGGATCTAGCTAACCTAAGACAGACTTTCTCAGTTTGATAGATAAATCTGGAGCTTCATGGTTATTGATTAAAGCTGCATTCAAAAAAAAAGTGGCATATAACTTTGGTTACACACTTTAACTTCTATTTTGCTGCCTTGAATCCAAACAGCACAGTGTATTCCCGTTTCTTCACCACCAGCAGATTCTTCTATGTTGACTTGAAAATAAACTTCAAATGAGTTCCAGGTTGATGAAAAATTTTAAAATCTCATTTAAAAATAAATAAAGAATAATTGATTCTCTTTATTATATTTTTTATTGAAATAAAATAAACCCAAATCATCTGAATGGGAACTAGTACCATGAAATCATTTGCTATAATTTAAACTGTTGCAATAAACCAACTATGTGTGCATGCCCAGTTGCTTCAGTGGTGTCCAACTTTTTGAGACCCCATGAACTAGAGCCTTTCAGGCTCCTCTGTCCAAGGAATTCTCCAAGGAAAAATACTGGAGCAGGTTTCATGTTAAGTTTATGTAAATAGTTTTGAACTGTGGAATCTCACAAAGAAAACAATTCTATAAATTTATGCCATATCGCTTTATAGAAAAAAAGTTCAGGTTGAATCCTTGATTGGGGAACTAAGATCCCACATGCTTAATGGAATGGCCAATGATAATAATAAAAAAGTTTCTGCTGTTAAAAAACAAGCACATGCATTATTCTAATTTTTTCAAATAAGAGAGTTACTTTATTTTTTAACTTTTTTTTTTTTTTTTTAAGCTGTGTGTGTCAACAATTTTCTTCTCTGAGGTTGAACTACTGTTAGCACTAGGGAAAATAAATATTTCAGATAACAGTTTAAAAGTTTAAATAGCTATGCACTTTGTATATATAAGAATCTCCATAAGTCCAAAGACAGATTCTTCTGTTACCCCACTGGACTAGGAGTAAGTTCTAACAAGGCCTTGTCATGACTCTCGCCAACAAGGAAGGTAACAGTCTTCCTCTAAATCTCACTGTCTTAGCTCACATCTTTTATATTTTCTCTAAGTAGGCTTATAATCTACTGAATTTAACTTGCACCTTTAAAAGGAATGAGGAAGATAAAGAAATTCATCCATTGGTCATTCATTTTGTGAATGTGATTCTCAAGGTATTCCACACAGTTTCCTCCAATACTGAATGATTCTTTGATTTAGGAATTCCTTGGTGGCTCAGCTGGTAAAGAATCCACCTGCCAATGCAGGCAATGCAGGAAACACAGGTTTGATCCCTAGGTCAGGAAGATCTTCTGGAGAAGGAAATGGCAACCCACTCCAGTACTGTTGCTTGGAGAATTCCAGACAGAGGAGCCTGGAGGGCTACATCCACGGGATCACAAAGAGTTTGACATGACATCCTGCATGCACACACACATTCCAATTTTAAATATAAGCACAGGTAGGATCTTTCTTTGGGAGCTGAACAGCGTGTCCACAGTCCTGTTGCCAAACCTTCTTTTCTTAGGAAATTGCGTTCCATGTAAGTGGAACAGGATTAACTCTCTCAACCTCATCACCTCCAAAGCAGACAGGTTGAACATGGTCAAGTTCTAGCCAACTGTTTTGTGTCAGTTCTGGCTAAATGGGTGTTCTCAGAGTGTGCACATAAGCCTGCGAGTTTTCCAGCTTTTTTACTTACCACTTTTAAAGATAAGTCTCTGTTTTCTCTTTTCCCAAATATGTTAATTTATTTGGCCGCACTGGGTCTTAGTTAAAGCACACGGAATCTTTAGTTTTGGCTTGTGGGATCTAGCTCCCCTGACCAAGGATTGAACCTGGGCCTCTTGTATTGGAAGCATGGAGTCTTAGCCACTGGAGCACCAAGGAAGTTCCAGAGAACAGGCTCTATTTTCAGAGGTTTTCCTCAGTTGATTAGATGTCAGAGGCAGTGATGATTAATCTGTGACTAGAAGCCTCCCCACATCGTGAGAAGCAAGGAAAGAGCCATAGTGATGTTATTATTGGAATCCCTGGATTGAGCAACTCCAAAAGCCAACCCTCTCCTGAACAGTGAGGTCAAGTAAGCCAAGGCATTCTTTCTCTTTGTAACTGAAGATGGTCTAATTTAGACAGATTTGTGTGCATGCCATATAACTCAGTGTATGGCTGGACAAACATTTATACCTACAAATAGGACATTACAAATGAAAAATAATTAAGTCAGAAATTGATGAGTATGGTCATGTGGTAACAAAGCAGTAGATAAATGTGAATATTTTGTTTTCTCTTGTATATCCCCACCATGTCCTAACTGAAGTTCAAACACTGATGAACCTAGTAATGTGGCAGGATATTAGATTTTGTTGCTCCCTGTAATTTTCTATAAAATTCTACAAATTACAAAATAAATTTAAAAAATAGTGATGAAGAGTATCAGTACCCATAATATCAATTTTAGTGGAAATTGATTCAATGGAAAGCACATATGCAAGAGGTTATAAACTGCAAAGAAGACATTTGCAGTGGAAGCTCAAAGTCTTAACTACCAGGGAAGTCCCTCAAATGTGTTTTTATGATCAAAGTAGAAATGTTTAGTCCAAGAAAATCAAGATAATATGTGATAATATTTCAGAGTGAATATTTCAAACAAGGATGATGCACAAAAATTTAAAAGAATGTTAAAACTATTAAGTTCTGAAAAATATTTCATAAATGAGTACAAGTAT
>SJYQ01002371.1:1023912-1037408 GCA_006410935.1 Redunca redunca | reverse complement strand
AGTATACATATAGGAGATCATATAGGAATATATACTTCAGTCTTATTTTATTGAACAATATATGGGATACATAAAATATAATTTTTAAATATTTAAAACTGGACTAATTTAAAACTGGCTTTTTATTTCCAAGGCATAATTATGCATTACATGGTAAAATATTAAATATATATCAAAATAAAAATAAGAAAATGTAACTGAAACAATTTTTAGTTTGTGTTGTTTACACATTGAGAAAGAGAATAAAATCATGAAGAAGGCATAAAGCAAGATAATTCATCCTCCTAAAGGAGCCAAGTTTGAATCTGTGGTCATAGCATCCAGAACTGAGCTTTATTAACTTTAAAACCTTAAAATTTAAAGTTCAGCAGGACATGAAATAATATGTTATATGACTATTATATTTGTCAGAATAAAAATAGGAGCAGACTTATAGCTATAGTAACCAAGACTATTACATATATATATATATCTATCTGATGTATTAATATTTTCACTATCCACAAAAAAACGCAAAACATTGAATATATTTTCTTTCTTTTATTTAGGTATTATTAATCTTACCTGGATTTAAATATCCCTAAAGTCTTCACATAATGACGTTTTATTTATGCTCTTTCCTGACTAATTAATCTTTAAAATTTACAGAGAGGGAAAAAGAGAAAGAAATAAAAAAGAAAAGAAAATGAGAAGTCAGCTTCAAACAAATATGACATTTTTACTCTAAAAGACCAACTATTTTCTCTCTGAAACTTGAGGGGATAGTAATCTTTAGAGTTAGGAAATTCACATGGACACACACCCACAAGTGAGGAGTCTTACAGTTGTTTTAATAACTCAGTTTCTTGTCATGAGCAAGTTGTGTGATTAAACAGTGAAGGATTCCACATGACACAACAATGATACTGTGTGCCACAACTAAGATCTGATACAGCCAGATGAATAGTAAATAAATAGATTTAACAAAATACTGATAAAATTATTTTTTTAAATGAGAATATAAATTAACAATAGGGATGGAGTTTTCAAGAAATGAGCATCATATTTGTTTATAATAATGAGAGGCCATGAAACTCGCGTATCTTTTGATGAACTATTGAAAGTGAAAGTACTCTTTGAGGCCCTGTGGACTTATACAGTCCATGGAATTCTCCAGGCCAGAATACTGGAGTAGATAGCCTTTCCCTTCTCCAGAGGATCTTCCCAGCCCAGGGACTGAACCCAGGTCTCCCACACTGCAGGCAGATTCTTTACCAGCTGAGCTATCAGGGAAGCCCTAATGAACTATTGTATGATTCTAAAAAAATGACAAATGAATGCCAGACTACAGAGCACCCCTGCCCTTGCCTTTATCTACACCAGCAGATGAAGAACACCCTGGGCTTGGTCGCATTCAGGGGTAAATAACCTCCCTTTCTTGGGGAAATGAAATTGAATAGAAATATGAACAATAGGGTCAGTGAAAAACAACCCTGCCTCTCTTTAGCTTGTTAAGCATCACTATGCAAAAATGTCTGAATAGTGTGCTATGCATAATAAATACTTTATTAGAATCCACCCAAAAGCATACAGTGGCAAGATGCAAAATATTTCTTCATATCTGTCCCTCACCCAAAAAATGAAGTGTACTTACCAATTGAGGATGACCACAGAACCTCAGAAATTTTATTTTGTAGAACTTCATTATATAGTTTCTCTTTCTCTGTGGAGACCATTTAATTCTATCACTCTAAACGCCTCAGTAAATAGGCTGTCTTTATCAATGTTTTTCCCTCACCTGAGTTCTGCAGTTTGTTGATTCCAAGGGTGTATTTTCTGTAGTTATTTGTGAAATAACTTTTTGGTTGCTACACAGGAGTCTCAGTGGTTATAAATCAATTCCTTAAAGCAATTAATTAAAAAATTCAAGGCAGCTAATCCAGCCTAAGGCCTCCAAACTCATGGATCACCAGCTGGGTTTATGAAATCCATCTGGCGTATACCAATTTTTCTTTTATCCTGTTTAAAATTTGCAGCAGAGATTGTTCAATAAAGGTCTTTCCTTGAAAGATTTGGGACAAAGCATCTTGTTCCAAAAATCATTTGTATGTAGGCTAGTAAATATACATATATAAAGTTAAAATAATGAACTCACTTGGGGGATAATATTGCATGTTATAACACTTGGAAAAAATGTCATTTTATGAATGTCCCCTTAACGTTTCCCTACCCTTCCTTATTCATTTTTCTAAGTCTCAGAAAAGTCCATATTTTAATTCAGATATTCTCAAACCTATAGGACCCAATGACATTTTTTAGAAACAAAAATTTTTTAACATAGTTTCCTATAGTAAAGGAACTTTAACAAAGTTTCCTATAGAAATTCATATATTCTATAGCTTACTTATATAAGGAACATAAACCAAGATGATGCCATCAATGAAAGGAATATATTAAAATAATAATAAGTGAGAGTGCTCAGTGTAAACCTGTGAGACATAATTACATTAAAAGTCAGACTGAAGTAGTGAGATTCTTACAATTTAATGTGGAATCACTGTGAATGATGCAAATATAGAAAGAAAGCATAATTAAAAGATTTCATTTTTGATGTTAGCAAGATGACGGTTTTCGGGTTACCAGCCCTCCCCTTGCTCTGCATCTGAGTAATTGTGTCAGAAACTCCCCCTCCCGCCCTCTCCCCCCACCCCCGGTCCCTGGGCAGCCTCACACCTGGTGTCTGAGGTCACAGGCGGAAGTCCACGCCACAGCAGAGCGCCCCATCCACTCCGCCCAGCGGTCCCCTCACAGACTCCAAGCCGCCTGCCTCTCCCTGTTTCCCTTTGTCTCCACACACAGCTTGAGCCTCTCTCTTTGAAGGAATCCATTTCCTGTTTACCATGTGAGCCATAAACTGGTTTCCCATCCAGGCCTGCCTGTGTGTCATCAGACCAGATGTTCACAGATCTGGGGGCGGGGGCAAGACATTCGCTGCCACCACGGGACATGCTAAAATGTATTGTCATGTGGTGGTGATGCTTTCGTCACTGATGGTGCCAGACTCTTTGCAACCTCGTGGACTGTAGCCCGCCGGGCTCCTCTGCCCTGGGATACTGGAGTGGGTTGACGCTTCCCTCTCTAGTAGTTGTGTCCTGACGGTTATTTAAATACAAAAAGCTGTTATTTGACCATTGTGGGTATAGATTTTTGCAAAATGTTACGTAAGGTTTAATAGAGTTTGAAGAAAAAGTATGGGCGTGTCCTGATTTACCTATCCCTTCTCTATTAGAAATGTTGGAAATACCCAAGATGTAGTGTTTATGGTCCATGGGTCCCTGAGGCACTGTGGCAGGTGCTTTGTGTTTCCCCAGCGCCTTCTGGTGTCCCCCTCCCTGTTTGACAAGGAGAGAAACCAGAGCCCAGAGGATGAAAGAACTCATCTAGCGTCACACAGCTAGCAAAGTCAAACCACACGTCCAGAATTCAATTCCTGGTAATCCAGGACATGCTCCCAATAAGCACATTGAATTGGTTCTTAGACACTTCTCATTTATGTGCAGGGCAGTTCGAGTAAGTCTCGGGTATTTAATGATACAAAAGTTACCCTCCACACACTTATAGAACAGCCAACAGCTGTACAGCGTACAGGAGAGGGTTGAGGAATCACAGGGCAGGACCAGGGCTGGCTCATCCCCATTGGCCCTCACTTGCCTGACCCCATCCGGCCCCACACCTACTGAAGTTGTGAAACAAAAGTGCCACCAGGATTTACAGAATATGCCCGCAGGTGGGAGTAGCTCCTCCAACAACATCCTCTGTTGAAAATAGAAGTGTGGGATAAAAACACTTCAAAGTGCCCATTTTTATCTATAAGCATCAATAACCTATTTGCAGGACAATAGGACAATGTATTTTTCCTCTTTGTAGGATAGGCGATGAATAGAAGGAGGTAAGTATGACCTTGAACAAGTCACATGAGTTCCCAGTATGTAAGTCAGCATTGCAGATCCAAAGAGAAGCTTTTTTATGTAGGCTTAGAAGACTGATGATATTTTGAGAACCAAATAGTGTGGCTTTTTTTTTCATATATTTAATATCTCTAGCATTTTGTTGTTAAACGTTGGTCTAGTTTATAGACCTATTTTTATCTCAGCTACTTTTGATCTCATATTTCTACCCTTCCAAGTCAGTAAGCTCTAGACAAAAGCCTTAGGGACTGATAAAGCAACTTACTATTCTTTCCTATTTAGCATTTATTTAAGCTTATGATCAAAGCATCTATATTGCAATTTCCAAAGCAATTAATCTCAAATAACTTCAGAGTTTTCTTTTTTTTATTTTAGAATTCCCTGAAGATTATTATTCTCCAAAATCATAAAAATTAGACTGTGATAGAGTCAAGTTCACCAAAATATACTTATAAAGTGCATATTTATTTCTATATTTTTGCCATGAAGGACAAAGTAGCTTGACAGCTCATAAAATGCTTAAGTCGTAACAGAAGGATATGTTAGTTTTAAAAAACCATTTAATTTAGATTTTTAATGTTAAGATTTTCTCATCCTTTCATTTATTGTTTGTTCTCTAGAGTTTTGTATCTCTTTCAACAAAGTTGTCATTTGTATTTTTCTATTAAATTTTGACTTGGTGAAGTCTGAGTTGCTCTTATATTTTACAAAACCTTTTTCACAGTCATATACTAACTCCTCTTCATCAGTATGTTTGGTCTTTGAGAGATGTAGAATTTTTCTTTGGCTTCTGAAATAATCTGGAAACAAGTCTTTGCATTCTAATACAATCAATGGATCACTGAAGAGAACTAGAGGAACCAGAGAATGCAGCAAGAATTGTTTATGAGCTTTAATTCAAAAGAACATAGATACACAGCTTCAAAGTCAGAAGAAATAAATATGGCATTTATCAGTAATCCTTTCATGTCAGTGGGGTAGAAATCACTGAATAAAATCCCTTTGCCAATGTCAGTTCTCAGCTGCCAGCAGGAAAACGCTGAACATCTCACATTCAAGCTCCAGTCATTTCCATGGGTAGTCAGCTTCCTGTCAGAAGATGCAGTTGAGAAGCAGACGATGAAGACAAACTCTCCACAATGGGAAACGATCCTCAAAGAGGTGCACTGAACCCAATGATGAATAACTTTTAACTTTGCAGTTTTTGAAGTGGTAATAAACAGCAAAATACAGGGATTAAAAACTAGGAACAATTATTTCTCCAATTCAAGTTTCTTTTTCCCTTTAAAATAATTCCCACTTTTAATATTTTCTTTCACTGACTGAACAATTTAAAATATAAACTGTTTCATAGCTTAGTAGAAAGACTCTAAACAACCACTTAAGAGCTGGGTTTTTGTTTCAAGACTGTTAGAAGATCTGCCAATGATTTTACTTATTGTGAGGGACAAGCCCCTTGTATGAGAAATGGGCCTCCCTGGTGGCTCAGCTGGTAAAGAATCTGCCTTCACTGGCAAAGACCTGGATTCAATCCCTGGGTTGGAAAAATCCCCTAGAGAAGGAAATGGCAGGCCACTTCAGTATTCTTGTTTGGAGAATTCCATGAACAGAGAGAGGAGCCTGCTAGGCTACAGTCCATGAGATTGCAAAGATTCAGACACAACTGAGTGACTAACACATTCACTTTTCATATGAGAGATTATGTTGTACTAGACAAGTTTCTTTTTTTAATTTTTTAAAATTTATTTTTTAATTAAATTTATTTATTTTTAATGGAAGGATAATTGTTTTACAGTATTGTGTTAATTTCTGACAAACACCTACATGAATCAGCCATGGGTATACCTATGTCCCCTCCCTCTTGTACCTCCCTCCCACCTCTCTCTCCATCCTACCCCTCTAGGTTGGTACAGAGCCCCGGTTTCTAGTTTGAGTTCCATGAGTTTTAAATGCCTGTTTGATGGAGTTCTCTGATGAACTTTGGTGTCAGTAGGGAGTTACAGAGTAGGAGGTGGTGATTTAGTCCTTAAATTGTGTCTGACTCTTTGTGACCCTATGGACTATAGCCCACCAGTCTCCTCTGTCCATGGAATATCCCAGGCAAGAATCCTAGAGTGGATTGCCATTTCCTCCTTCATGGAATCTTCCCAACTAAGGGATCAAACCCGTGTCTCCTGCACTGCCAGCAGATTCTTGACTGCTGAGCAACCAGGGAAGCCCATGTAGAAGGTTGGGTAGCATGAGTGTAGGTTTTCAACTTTTTTTTTGGATTTGCTTTTATATGTTTTACATGTTGGACTGCTGTATGAACTTAATTCAAGGCAGGCATTGGTAATTTACTTTTCTTTATACAAAAATTTGTGGATAGATTTTCCCTAACAATTCAGGCAAAAATAAGGATAATAATTCTAAATTTATTTCCAAGAGAAAATAGACTTAATGAAAACAGAAGGGTACAGTTCAAGAGAAAAGGGTATTGCTGTGCAAGGACTTTTTTATAGCTATATAATGGATCACACTGATGTTTCTCAGTGGATTCAGAAGCCCAGAGTGTTGCTGAAACTCAGCCTCTGTTCATCAGTGCCAAATAGAAACATGGAGAAAAAGTTTGGGGTGAAGTAGCTCAACATTCAGAAAACTAAGATCATGGCATCCGGTCCCATCACTTCATGGGCAAATAGATGGAGAAAGAGTGGAAACAGTGGCTGACTTTATTTTGGGGGGCTTTAGAATCACTGCAGATGGTGATTGCAGCCATGAAATTAAAAGATGCTTACTCTTTGGAAGAAAAGGTATGACCAGCCTCAGTTCAGTTCAGTTGCTCAGTCATGTCTGACTCTTTGTGACCCCATGAACTGCAGCATGCCAGGCTTCCCTGTACATCACCAACTCCCGGATTTACCCAAACTCATGTCCATCGAGTCAGTGATGCCATCCAGCCATCTCATCCTCTGTCGTCCCCTTCTCCTCCTGTCCCCAATACCTCCCAGCATCAAGATCTTTTCCAATTAGTGAATTTCTTGCATGAGGTGGCCAAAGTATTGGGGTTTCAGCTTTAGCATCAGTCCTTCCAATGAACACCTAGGACTGATCTCCTTTAGGATGGATTGGTTGGATCTCCTTGCAGTCCAAAGGACTCTCAAGAGTCTTCCCCAACATCACAGTTGAAAAGCATCAATTCTTTGGCACTCAGCTTTCTTCACAGTCCAACTCTCACATTCATACATGACCACAGGAAAAACCATAGCCTTGACTAGATGGACCTTTATTGGCAAAATAATGTCTCTGCTTTTGAATATGTTATCTAGGTTGGTCATAACTTTCCTTCCAAGGAGTAAGCATCTTTTAATTTCATGGCTGCAGTCACCATCTGCAGTGATTTTGGAGCCCACAAAAATAAAGTCTGATACTGTTTCCACTGTTTCCCCATCTATTTCCCATGAAGTGATGGGACCAGATGCCATGATATTCGTTTTCTGAATGTTGAGTTTTAAGCCATCTTTTTCACTCTCCTCTTTCACTTTCATCAAGAAATTTTTTAGTTCCTCTTTACTTTCTGCCATAAGTGTGGTGTCATCTGCATATCTGAGGTTATTGATATTTCTCCTGGCAACGCTGATTCCAGCTTGTGCTTCATCCAGCCTGGCATTTCCCATGATGTACTCTGCATATAAGGTAAATAAGCAGGGTGACAACATACAGCCTTGAGATACTCCTTTTCTTATTTGGAACCAGTCTGCTGTTCCATGTCCAGTTTTAATTGCTGCTTCTTGACCTGCAAATAGGTTTCTCAAGAGGCAGGTCAGGTGGTCTGGTATTCCCATCTCTTTCAGAATTTTCCACAGTTCATTGTGATCCACACAGTCAAAGGCTTTGGCATAGTCAATAAAGCAGAAATAGATGTTTTTTTTTTTTTCCTGGAATGTGCTTGCTTTTCTGATGATCCAGCAACATATTAAAAAGCAGAAACATTACTTTGCCAACAAAGATCCATCTAGTCAAAGCAATGACTTTGACTAGTCAAAGTAGTCATGCATGGATGGGAAAATTGGACTATAAAGAAAGCTGAGGGCTGAAGAATTGATGCTTTTGAACTGTGGTGTTGGAGAAGACTCTTGGGAGTCCCTTGGATACAAGGAGATCCAACCAGTCCATCCTAAAAGAGATCAGTTCTGGGTGTTCATTGGAAGGACTGATGTTGAAGCTGAAACTCCAGTACTTTGGTCACCTGATGCAAAGAGCTGACTCTCTTGAAAAGACTCTGATTCTGGGAAAGATTGAAGCATGAAGAAAAGGGGACGACAGAGGATGAGATGGTTGGATGGCATCACTGACTCAATGGACATGGGTTTGGGTAACCTCCAGCAGTTGGTGATGAACAGGGAGGCCTGGCGTGCTGCAGTTTATGAGGTCGAAAAGAGTCAGACACGACTGAGTAACTGAACTGAACTGAGAAAAGAATAGACTTAATTCCTTTGCCAGGCAAAGAGTGGGCTAATGTCCTAAAGTTCATGTGACCCACCCTGGAGAAGGCAGTGAGGAGTTTTATATAGTTTTATACAGAGCAGGGTATGATCAGCTCATTAGACAGTTCTTGGATTGGTTGGAGTCAAGATGAAGTTTCAAGCATCATCGACCTTCTGGTTTCAACTAGTCTAGGGTCTGTGTTCTTGTGGTCAGCAGTTTTCATCTTTCTCTAAAAACAACTTAGGAATATGTGTCAGGCTTCTTTTAATCAATATCTTTCAGGAAACTGGGAGTTCGGTGATTCTGTTATATGGCAGAATTATAGTCAAATTGTTACCAGTTCCTTAGCCCAACAGCTATTCTTTGTTTCTACATCTTCACCTTTCCCAATCGTTAACTCTTGAGTAAGCATTTTACTTCCAAAGACAAGGACATAGGGGCTTGTCCACGGTTTCAAGAGTTATAGCAGGCTCTGAAATAATCTGTCAGTTACCTTAACTGTGATTGCAACCCCTTCTCTCCCTGGACTCTAGACCAGTTCTGAAGATGTAAAATATTGTTATCAAGGATGTGTGTCATTGCATATCTGCCGGTACATTACCCCAGTCCTACACTTGCGATTCTGCACTGCCTTTAAGCTGTTTATACACTATGTTTCTACTTTGAGATTCAAAATAACATATGTTCCTCTTGCAACATTTATCTTCGTTTTCATGAAAGGAAATAACACTGATAAGAACCAAGGACAGCATCAGAGATAAAGCAGCTTTAGCAGGAACAGGTAAGCAGTGCCTCTGGGCCACTAGAAGGAGGGCAGAATGAGTCACGATGAGTCTTTGCAATCGCTCAGAACTTATCTCTTGTACAGAGAGAACTGGGGGTTCCATTGCCAAAGAGCAAATATCAAGATATTTTCTATGGCATGCTGTAGGTATTTGTTTCCACTTTCTGCCAAAGGCCTCTCCAGGTGAACACTTAAGGTTACACACTTGACTTGCTTCTGTGGACTGTATGTGTATCTTCCTACTCCTCTGCCTTTTTGCCATTTCCCAGTTTAAGTAGTAACAGTGACTCAGTGAAGCAAATTGCTTCAGTTGAAAATGAAAATATCACTCACATATTAAAATACAAGCATTCACTCTCTGAATACTGAAACATAGACTGGAGTTGGAGAGGAGATACAAAAATATAAGAATGTCTTATGTTACAGAGAAAAAAATGTCCTGGCTTTTGAAAGCCTAATCACATGGGGTGGGGGGAGGGCGTTGGATGGGGTGTCAGAAAGGAATCTTGGAAGAGGGAGGAGGTGAAACATATTCTGGGAAATGGAAAGGAAAGCATGTTTTTCATGAAGACTTCAAGGAAGAAGGCCCATCAGTTCTTGAATGAGCCCACTAACCATAAATGGGACAGAGGAGTGGGGAGGGGCATTCTCAGTGCTCTGTGTGACCAGGGGGCTCTGTGAAATCATTTTTCTGGTACCTGCTCCCACTGGGCTAGGCTTCTGACGTGCCCCAGTGATTGGAGCTGCTGTTCAGTACATGCACTGCCTGGCAATTCTGACTCCTTCAGATCAAATTATGGCTACTTACTCACTCACTTGCATTTAACTCTTGGCAATAGTGTGCACTGTACTCACCAGTCTCCTCTGTCCATGGAATTTTCCAGGCAAAAATATTGGAGTGAGTTGCCATTTCCTTCACCAGGGGATCTTCCTGACCCAGGGATCAAACCTGTGTCTCTCGCATCTCCTGCACTGGCAGGTGGATTATTTACCACTTTACAACCTGGAAAGACCTCAGTTCAGATTACCTTTCTCTTAACAAGGATAAAGATTAAAATGTGGGCAAATGCTTAGATAAAATGAATTATGCTGATATTTGGGGCAAAGCTATTTATGAAAAGTGCATCCTCTCTTTGAGAGGTATGTTAAAATAGAGTTGAATTACCTAAGGATACAATACCAGACAACATTACGGCCTCCTGAGAAATCTCTATGCAGGAAAAGAAGCAAGAGTTAGAACAGGGCATGGAACAACAAACTGGTTCAAAATTTGGAAAGGAGTATGTCAAGGATAAATATTATCACCCTGCTTGTTTTAACTTACATGCAGGGTACATCATGAGAAATCGTGGGCTGGATGAATCACAAGCTGAAATCAAGATTGCCAGCAGAAATATCAACAGCCTCAGATATGCAGATGATACCACTCTAATGGCAAAAAGTGAAGAACAAAAGAGCCTCTTAAAAAGGGTGAAAGAGGAGAATGGAAAAGCTGGTTTAAAATTCGGTGTTCAAAAAATGAAGATCATGGCAGTCCCATCATCTCATGGCAAATTGGTAGGGAAAATGTGGAAACAGTGTCAGATTTTATTTTCTTGGGCTCCAAAATCAATGCAGATGGGGACTGCAGCCATAAAATTAAAACATTCTTGGACGAATAGCAATGACACACCTAGATAGTGTATTAAAAAGCAGAGACATCAGTTTGCCAACAATGCTCTATATATTCAAAGCTATGTTTTTTTTTCCAGTGGTCATGTATAGATGTGAGTTGGATCATAAAGAAGACTGAGTACCAAAGAATTGGTGCTTTCAAACTGTGATGTTGAGAAGACTCTTGAGAGTCCCTTGGACTGCAAAGAGATTAAACCAGTCCATCCTAAAGGAAATCAACCCTGAATATTCATTGGAAGGACTGATGCTGAAGCTGAAGCTCCAATACTTTAGCTATCTGATGTGAAGAGCTGACTCATTGGAAAAGATCCTGATGCTGGGAAAGGTTGAGGGCAAGAGGAGAAGGGGGTGACAGAGAATGAGATAGTTAGATGGCATCACTAACCCAATGGACATGAGTTTGAGCAAACTCCAGGAGATAGTGAAGGACAAGGAAGTCTGGCATGCTGCAGTTCATGGGGTCACAAAGAGTCAGATATGACTTAGTGACTGAACAACAATATTTTGCTTAATGAGTAATGTTATCACTATGTGCAAACAAGCCAGAGACATCTCTCTGAAGTATTGACTGACTTATAATTTCTTTCTTTCTTTTTTCTTTTCTTTTTTGGCCTCAAAAGCAGCCTAGATCACCATTTGTTGAATTTGGTAATTAAATTCAGAATTAAAAAATATGTGGAAATAAGCTACTAATTTGCTGTATTTACTTAGAGAAGCTTAGAATGTAATGCATACACTGTTGTGGTCATTTTTCCAGTTGCATTATTTAAAACAAACTTCTCTTATTTTTTAATACAGCATTGGAAGCAAGAATTCAGAAGAATTAAGAATATTCCCTCATAATATAGGCAATAAACACAACATGTTAAGATTTAATTTTAAGCAAAGCAAAAGTTGAAGTGTTTAAAGTGACCACAACTATAAATCTTGTTCCACCTAGTGTATTTATATTTATTTCTTTTTATTATTTTTCCGAATTTTATTTATTCATTTTTGGCTGTGCGGGCTTCCTTGCTGTGCAGGCTTTTCTCAACTTGCAGTTAGCAGGGACTACTCTTTGCTGCAGATTCCCTGGTGATTTAGATGGTAAAGCGTCTGCCTGCAATACAGGAGACTCAGGTTCGATCCCTGGGTTGGGAAGATCCTCTGGAGAAGGAAATGGCAACCCACTCCAGTACTCTTGACTAGAAAATTCCATGGGTGGAGGAGCCTGGTGGGCTACAGTCCATGGGGTCGCAGAGTCGGACACGACTGAGCGACTTCACTGACTGACTCTTGGCTCCAGTGCGCCGGCTTCTCCTCGAGGTGGTTTCTCTTCCTGTGGAGCGCAGGCTCTAGGTTTTGCAGGCTTCAGTACTTGCAGCATGTGGGCTCAGTAGTTGCAGTCCCCAGGGTCTGGAACACTAGCTCATAGTTGCGGTACACCATCTTAGCTGCTCCTCAGCATGTGGGATCTTCCGGGACCAAGGATCAAACCCAGGTCTCCTGCACTGGCAGGCAGATTCTTAACCATTGAGCCACCAGGAGAAACCGATCCCCCCCACCACCCCAGTGTATTTCAAATAGAGTCAGTGCTATTAAAAAAAGTGACCTATAACCTATAATCAGGCTTTCATATGCAAATGTCTTTCCTGATGAATTGTAAGGCTTGGATTCTTAGGTCAGTGTTGTACATAACAACCAGATTAGTTTTAAACATTGTTAATTCACTGTTGATCACAGCTAACCTCCTTTGGTACCAGGTGGAGAAACTCCTTTCAAACACTTTATGAGTATTCATGTCAAAGAGTCCTTATTCTTCAGTTTTTATGTTTGAACAGCTTGTATTCAATGTGCCATATATGCGCCCTACCCTATTATTCATAGTTCGTCCTTAGGGCTTTCATCTTTTTTGTTCTGTGAATAGTAGTTTTCACTAAGGTGGATGGGAATTTATTTATTTTGGATCTTTTCTTTTCCAGTGTGTATCTTTAAGGCCACGTCTTTTTGTGGATGAGTTTTTCATCTGCCTCCTAAGCAAGGCCCTCTTCAGTAGAGAACAGCGCTGCAGGATTTTGTTTTCCACGGGAAGGTGGTGTTTCCCTTACACTAGACTGCGGTGGTGTGGTCACTGCAGCCTTTCCTTGGACCATCGTGTGTGTCCCTGTTCACTGTATCTGACTCATTGAGACCCCGTGGACTACAGCCCACCAGGCTCCTCTGTCCGTGGGATTTTCCGGGCAACAATACTGGAGTGGGTTCTCATTTCCACTTCCGAGGGCTCTCCCATACCCTGGGGTTGAGCCTCCATCTCCTGCACTGACAGGTGGATTCTCTACCCTGCAGCACCTGGGAGGCCCCTCCTTCAACCTTCAACCTTCAACCATCAGACACTAATTGTCTATGTATACTTTAAGTTCCTGTCACGATAAGGCAGCCTAAGAAATTGAATCCTCATAATTAAAAACTAATGTTCACTATGATACATGAAATCTTTCCCTCTAAAATACCCTTGTGTATTTTACTCTTGTAACTGTTCTTTAATTAATAGAAGTAGTGGTCATACAAAAATTCGTAGCAAACTAACATTAAATTAAAAAATCTTGCAAAAAGATATATCATTTTAGGAGTTAAAATGACGTGGA
>SJYQ01002371.1:976780-1016896 GCA_006410935.1 Redunca redunca | reverse complement strand
TTTAAAGTCTATTTTATCAGATATGAGTATTGCCACTCCTGCTTTCTTTTGGTCTCTATTTGCACGGAATATCTTTTTCCAGCCCTTTACTTTCAGTCTGTATGTGTCCCTTGTTTTGAGGTGGGTCTCTTGTAAGCAGCATATAGAGGGGTCTTGTTTTTGTATCCATTCAGCCAGTCTTTGCCTTTTAGTTGGGGCATTCAACCCATTTATGTTTAAGGTAACTATTGATAAGTATGATCCCGTTACCATTTACTTTATTGTTTTGGGTTCGGGTTTATACATCCTTTTTGTGTTTCCTGTCTAGAGAATATCTTTTAGCATTTGTTGGAGAGCTGGTTTGGTAGTGCTGAATTCTCTCAACTTTTGCTTGTCTGTAAAGCTTTTGATTTCTCCTTCGTATTTGAATGAGATCCTTGCTGGGTACAGTAATCTGGGCTGTAGATTATTTTCTTTCATCACTTTAAGTATGTCTTGCCATTCCCTCCTGGCCTGAAGAGTTTCTATTGAAAGGTCAGCCATTAACCTTATGGGAATCCCCTGTATGTTATTTGTTGTTTTTCCCTTGCTGCTTTTAGTATTTGTTCTTTGTGTTTGATCTTTGTTAATTTGATTAATATGTGTCTTGGGGTGTTTTGCCCTGGGTTTATCCTGTTTGGAACCCTCTGGGTTTCTTGGACCTGGGTGATTATTTCCTTCCCCATTTTAGGGAAGTTTTCAACTGTTATCTCTTCAAGGATTTTCTCATGGTCTTTCTTTTTGTCTTCTTCTTCTGGGACTCCTATAATTCGAATGTTGGAGCGTTTCATATTGTCCTGTAGGTCTCTGAGATTGTCCTCATTTCTTTTAATTCATTTTTCTTTTTTTCCTTTCTGATTCATTTATTTCTACCATTCTATCTTCTGTTTCACTGATCCTATCTTCTGCCTCTGTTATTCTACTATTTGTTGCCTCCAGTGTTTCTGATCTCATTTATTGCATTATTTATTATATATTGACTCTTTTTTATTTCTTATAGGTCCTTATTAAACCTTTCTTGCATCTTCTCAATCCTTGTCTCCAGGCTACTTATCTGTGCTTCCACTTTGATTTCCAGATTTTGGATCATTTTCACTATCAATATTTGGAATTCTTTCTCAGGTAGATTCCCTATCTCTTCCTCTTGTTTGGTTTGATGGGCTCTTCCCCTGTTCCTTTACCTGCTGAATATTCCTCTGTCTCTTCATGTTGGTTATATTGCTTCGTTTGGGGTGGCCTTTCTATATTCAGGGAATTTGTGGAGTTTTCTTTATTATGGAGCTTCCTCACTGTGGGTAGGGTTGTATCAGTGGCTTGTCAAGATTTCCTGGTTAGGGAGGCTTGTGTTGGGGTTCTGGTGGGTGGAGCTAGGTTTCTTCTCTTTGGAGTGTGCTGGAGAGACCAGTAGTGGGTTATGAGACGTCAATGGTTTTGGAGTAATTTTGAGCTGCCTGTATATTGAAGCTCAGGGTTGTGTTCCCGTGTTGCTGGAGAATTTGTATGGTATGTCTTGCTCTGGAGCTTGTTGGCCCTTGGGCGGGGCTTGGTTTTAGTGTAGGTATGGAGGCGTTTGATGAGCTCCTATTGGTTACTGTTCCCTAGATTCAGGAGCTCTCTGATGTTCTCAGGCTTTGGACTTAAGCCTCCTGCTTCTGGTTTTCAGTTTTATTTTTACATTAGCCTCTAGACTTCTCTGTGTATACAGCACTGATGAAAAAACATCTAGGTTAAAGATGAAAAGATTCTCCACATTGAGGGATACCCAGAGAGGTTCACTGAGTTACATAGAGAAGAGGGAGGGGGTAGTTAGAGGAGACTGGAATGAGATGAGGTGGGATCAAAAGAGGAGAGAGCAAGCTAGCCAGTAGTCACTCCCTTATGTACGCTCCACTGTCTGGCCTGCTCAGAGAGGTTCACAGAGTTTTATACAGGGAAGAGGAGAGGGAGGAAATAGACAGGGGTGGTCATGAGGATAAAATAGGGAAATGAAAAGGAGAGAGACAGATCCAGCCCGTAGTCAGTTCCCTAACTGTTCTCCACCACCTGGAACACACAAAGATGCACAGAGTAGGATAGAGAAGAGAAGGGGGAGGGAAGAGTAGAAGCCACCTGGTGGAGAAAAGGAGAGTCCAAAGGAGGAGAGAGTGGTCAAGCCAATAATCTCACTCTCAAGTAAAACTGGGTAGTGAGGTTTGGGTTTTTAAATTTACAAAATTGACAACAAAAACTAAAAAGCGAAGATTAAAAATCTAGAGTAGAGGCTGGATTTTCAAAAATACAATATTAATGAAATGAAGAAGGAAAAAATATTAAAAAAAAGATAACGAACAAACAAAAACAAAGCCACAAGAATTATTAAAAAACCCCATCAACAACCTCACAAAGACTATATATGGTGTTTGCTTTAAAAAATAGTTTGTTGTTTTTTTTTTTTTTGAAGAGAAATAGTTTCAGAAATAAAAATTAAAAGAGAAATAGGGGGCTTATCAATTTTAAAAAGTTAGAAAAAAAAGGAAAAAGGGGGAAAAAGGGAAAAAAGGGGAAAAAAAAGGGGGAGTAATGATTGTAAAAATAGTAAAGATATATCTGGCCCTTTCTCTGGAGTTGTGGGCCATGTGGGGTCACTTTCAAGGCGGTTCCCTCTGTTTAACTTTTGTTTGCTGGTCTCTTCCATGTCTGATTTCCATTCTGGCATGGGGGGACGGTGGTGGACCCTATTTTTTTGGCTCACTTATTCAATCACGCTGTGGGGAGGGAGGGATCCTGCACACAAATAACACTGTCATGTGTATGCAGTGTCTCAGCCCTGCTGGGTCTGCCCCTGTTCTCGGTGCACAAACCGCTCGGGTTCTACGTTGCTCCATGGGGAACCGTCTGAGGCCGGCCCTAGGCTGCATGCCCATCCCCAGTCTAAGCCGCTCAGGTTCGGTGCTCAGGTATTCCCCAGAGGCGCAGATTGGGTTACAACTGTGTTTCGTGCCCTTCCCAGGTCTGAGTGTCTCAGGTGTTTGGCGAGCGCAGTCTCTGTGACTTGTCATGCTTCTCGCCTCTGCTGCTCAGTTTTCTGGGTGTACCACTGGTGCCCCTTGTGAGGCAGATGATGACTGACCAGCACCCCCAGAAGTTTTAGCAAAGAAGCCTGCTTGCTGTTTGGTAGGAAAAGTCTCTCCGGGGCTGCGATTGTCCCTTTCCAGCCCTTACGGCTCTGGCTGCCTGTCCCTGGCAGGGGATGGTCTGCCGCCAGCTATTTCCGTTCTGTCCTTTGTTCTGTGCGCGGTCCTGGTGGTGTCTTATGTTCGAGCTTTTCACGTGGTTTGCTATCCCCCAGTCTGGTTTACTAGCCCAAGTTAGTTCATTCTGGTTACGGGGTGCTGGTCGTTCCTGCCCCATTCTTACAAAGCCCTGCAGCCCGCGCCTTCCGTGCGTCCATGCCCTGCCCTGCCCCTACTTGCTGGTGGCAGATGCAGGTGTCTGTGCTGCTTTTCCACTGGGGAAGTTACTGTTGGGTTTGTAATCTGATGGTTTTAATTATTCGTTTATTTATCCTTCCTGTTACGTTGCCCTCTATGCTTCCAAGGCTCGCCACAGACGCTGCAGGGAGAGTGTTTCCTGGTGTTTGGAAACCTCTCTTCTTAAAGTTCCTTTCCCGGGACGGGCTTCCCTACCTGGGATGGAGCTCCCTCCCCACCTCCTTTGTCTCTTTTTTCGTCTTTTATATTTTTTCCCGACCTGTTTTTGAAGGCAATGATCTGCTTTTCTGGGTGCCTGATGTCCTCTGCCAGCATTCAGAAGTTGTTTTGTGGAGTTTGCTCAGCGTTGAATTGTTCTTTTGAGGAATTTGTGAGGGAGAAAGTGGTCTCCCCGTCCTATTCCTCCACCATCTTCTCCCCCTCCCCGTCTCTGCTTTTTAATATGCTATCTAGGTTGGTCATAACTTTTCTTCCAAGGAGCAGTTATCTTTTAATTTCACGAGTGCAGTCACCATCTGCAGTGATTTTGGAGCCCATGAAAATAGTCTGTCACTGTTTCTATTTTTTTCCCATCTATTTGCCATAAAGTGATGGGACTGGATGCCATGATCTTAGTTTTCTGAATGTTGAGTTTTAAGCCAACTTACAGCTCTCTGTCTATGTATTATATATAATATACTTAAAGCTCTCTATGTATATGTATATATACATATATATGTATATGTATATAATAGCCACTCTAAAGAAAACAAATTCTGAAACCTGGTTTTTATATTATTCTATATTGGGGGCTTCCCTTGTAGCTCAGTTGGTAAGAATCTGCCTGCAGTGCAGGAGATCCCCATTCAATTCCTGGGTCAGAAAGATCCCTTGGAAAAGGAAATGCCAACCCACTTCAATATTCTTGGCTGGGAATCCGATGGTCAGAGGAACCTGACAGGCTACTACAGTCCATGGGATCGCAAGAGTTGGACATGGCTTAACAACTAAATCACCACCACCATATACACTAACATACACACACACATACATACACACATATGTATACCTACATATATACACAGGCTTCCCTTGTGGATCAGATCATAAAGAATCTGCCTGTGATATGGGAGATCTGGGTTCGAGCCCTGGATGGGAAGATCCCCTGGAGAAGGGAATGGCAACCCACTCCAGTATCCTTGCCTGGAAAATTCCATGGACAGAGGAGCCTGGTGAGTTACAGTCCATGGCACTTCCAAGAGTCAGACACCACTGAGTGACCAACACACACACACACACACATTCACACACACACACACACACACACACACACACACATGTTTCATGGATTTTAATCAGAACACATTTTCATTTAAGGATAAATATAACCTGTTTTGTTGTATTTGTCTAAATTACACACAAGTGAAACATATGAAGTGATCTCTATAAATGCATCTTTATCCACTATTTGAAACACCCTCTTTAATAGCTTACCCAAGAGTTGACTGCTATCAAAAAAAATTAAAACTTTTCAAGTGGTACCTTACATTACTCTAAATTGAGCACAATTTACAAAAGTGTTTATGTCAACTTATAATCTCCTTCTTAGCAATTCAGTTATTATATAGTTAAATGGTTTTTATCAAGATCCAAATTAGTGAAGGGTGTTATAGAAGATGAAAAATAATATACATGAAACTTACATATTTCTACAAGCTGGCACAGAGTCTTAAAGTAATTACAGGTTAGTACAGGTCATTAATCATGACCTGAAAGTCTTCACTTTTACCATTTTCCATCATTTTTAGACATCCACCAGATTCTTGTTACTCTTTATGTGATCTACTATCTTGATATCTCTCTCCAAAAAAAATCAATCCCCATATATTCTGCTCTAAAAGTGAGAAAATGAAAAAACATGAAAATATGTGTATGGATATATAATATGCCTCTATGTGTGTGTGCGTAAAATGTCGACATTCACTCTTACAATCTCCTGTTTGACCACTTGGACTGTAAGGAGATCCAACCAGTCCATCCTAAGGAAATCAGTCCTGAGTATTCACTGGAAGGACTGATGTTCAAGCTGAAACCCCAATACTTTGGCCACCTGATGCAAAGAGCTGACTCATTTGAAAAGACCCTGATGATGGGAAAGATTGAAGGCAGGAAAAGAAGGAGACGGGAGAGGATGAGATAGTTGGATGGCATTGCTGACTCAGTGGACATGAGTTTAAGTAAAATCAGGGAGTTGGTGATGGACAGGGAGGCCTGCTGTGTTGCAATCCATGGGGTCGCAAAGAGTCTGACAAGACTGAGCGACTGGACTGAACTGTACATATGCGTGTCTATACATGGACAGGGACACATACACACACACACATAAGTAGATATGTTTGTGTAACTGAGTAGTGTGAGGGACTATACTAGTTTGTGAGGGACACACACAAACACGCTTGTCCCTAGTTTGTGAGGGACACACACAAACACTCATGTGTTGACACACACTCATACTTACATACACACTCATACTTACACACACACACATAAGTACATATGTTTGTGTAACTGAGTAGTGTGATAGTGTTCTTCAGGGTATGTGAAAGTCCAAATGATAATTCTATAACTATCTTGTAACATTTATTCCTGAATGATATCCATGAATGGGAAAGAATGTCTTCCAGTGATGAAAAGTATGACTCTAATTAGAGCAAAAAATGAGAAGTGTCCAGATATTAATGACACAAATCAACAAAAGTAGCTTGCATCCTTCAAGGATTTGACAGATGATAGATGATGACCACAAGTAAGAGGGCACTAAGCCAACATCCTCAACATATGTGATGCAGTGTCTGTCTCACTAAATTGTTGTGAGATGGATTTTAAGATACAAGCATCATAGACTGTGATGCACAGTTGTCTGGGGCCAGACCTTGACCCTGATGTTCACTGGCTGTGTTACTTCAGGCAAAGATTTAGCCTCCACATGCCTCACTTTTATTACAAGTGTGATATAGTAGATAAGGTTCTTGTTCATATAAATGAGAATATATGACACAGGCTTAGAGTAGTGTCTGTTAACCACTCCACTAATGACTGATTTCATTATGTTTTACTATGATTATTATTATTTGGTTGACCTAACAAATATATACCCTTTGTAAGTTCACTGTACTTATATCTTAAAGTGAAAGTGAAAGTCACTCAGTATTGTCCGACTTTTTGTGACCCCATTGACTATACAGTCCATGGAATTTTCCAGGCCAGAATATTGGAGTGAGAAGCCTTTCCTGGCTCCAGGGCATCTTCTAAACCCAGGGATTGAACCCAGGTCTCCCACATTGCAGGTGGATTTTTTACTAGCTGAGCCACAAGGGAAGCCCAAGAATACTGCAGTGGGTAGGGTAACCCAGCAGATTTTCCCAACCCAGGAATTGAAGTGGGGTCTGCTGCATTGCAGGCAGATTCTTCACCAACTGAGCTATCACAGGAGCAAGTCCATAATGTAACTAATGTAACATCAAAAGAGATAACTAGGACACTGCAGGGCATGTAAGGAATCATATCAAAAACTTAATTTTCCACTTGAATGTCTGTTTTTTCTGTTTGACAGCAGTTCTAAGTCACCCCTTGATTGCTGTTATCTGGGCTAGTCTTGCCTATGGATTGGACTAAGGGAGGTTTTAGCTGAGTTTGGGTTTAGCAGGAAATATTTATGATTGTAGTAATTCCATGGGTGATGGGTCGACTCTACTGTGCTTTTTCCAAGTTAGTTTTCTGGAACAATTCTACCTGGCCCTGCTGCACCGCCTGGCATCAGGGCACACAGTGCAGGGCCAGTGGAGGTTCCATTGTGTGAATCTGATTCCTGCCTTAGAAGTCAGTGAGAAATGCAGGATACATAGAGTTTGAAACGTCTGGAGCCAAAGGTTAATCTGTGGAAAATCATTCCAGTTATCAGAGTTGTAAAACTGTACACACAGAATTATATCCGTAATCCAAATGGAAGTGCTCACCTCTCATGAATATATTTGATTAGGCAGCATATCTATTATAAAAGAATCCATGAACTGAATTTATCTTAGTGATGCCTACTCCTTAAGTCATGTCCAGCTCTTGCACCCCATGGACTGTAACCCACCAGACTCTGTCCATGAGATTCTCCAGACAAGAACACTGGAGTCAGTAGCCATTTCCTTCTCCAGGGGGTCTTCCTGACCCAGGGATAGAACTTAGGCCTCCTGCATTTCAGCAGATTCTTTACTGACAGCCACCAGGGAAGACTGAATTTATCTTATGTATTTCTATATGAAATCACAAAAGTTATTAAAACATTGACAGTGTATGACATAAAACTTAAGATTATACCAATTTCAGATCATTCCTTACAAAAGTCGGACTTGACTGAGAGACTAAGCACAGAGCACAAGTGCTCTTGAACTGTTTGATAATACAATTGACAAAAGGTAATAAATTACTTGAAAATAAAATAGATTAGCATTTCTTGGTGATGTGTTGTAAAATACTGATAAGAATGTGAAATGTATAAAATTCATAACATGTCACTTAACATAGTTTTAGACAATAGATTAACAAATGTTGTCACTCAGAAAGTTTTTGTTTTTCTGTACTAATTATTTTTAATGAAATATAATCACTTTACAATGTGTTAGTTTCTTCTGTACAATGACAGTAATCAGCTGTGTGTGTGTGTATATATGACCCCTCCCTCTTGGATCTCCCTCCCAATTCCTTCCCCATCCAACCACTCTGAGTCACCACAAGGAACGAGCTGAGCTTTCTATGCTTTATATAGACCTATAATGCAGAAAGGAGTACATCAAAGCTGTATGTTGTCACCCTTTTAACTTAAATGCAGAGTACATCATGTGAAATTCTGGGCTGGATGAAGCACAAGCCAGAATCAAGTTTGCTGGGAGAAATATCAATAACCTCAGAAATGCAGATGATACCACCCTTATGACAGAAAGTGAAGAAGAACTAAAGAGCTTCTTGATTAAAGTGAAAGAGGAGAATGAAAAGCTGGCTTAAAACTCAACATTCAGAAAACTAAAATCATGGCATCTGGTCCCATTATGGCAAATATATGGGGAAACAATGGAAACAGTGACAGACTTTATTTTCTTGGGCTCCAGAATCACTGTAGATAGTGACTGCAGGCATAAAATTAAAAGATGCTTGCTCCTTGGAAGAAAAGCTATGACCAACATAGCATATTAAAAAGCAGAGATGTGACTTTCCCAACAAAGGTTCAGTTCAGTTCAGTCACTCAGTCATGTCGGACTCTGTGACCCCATGAATCGCAGCACGCCAGGCCTCCCTATCCATCACCAACTCCCGGAGTTCACTCAAACTCATGTCCATCAAGTCGGTGATGCCATCCTGACATCTCATCCTCTGTTGTCCCCTTCTTCTCCTGCCCCCAATCCCTCCCAGCATCAGAGTCTTTCCCAATGAGTCAACTCTTCCCATGAGGTGGCTAAAGTACTGGAGTTTCAGCTTTAGCATCATTCCTTCCAAAGAACACCCAGGACTGATCTCCTTTAGAATGGACTAGTTGGATCTCCTTGCAGTCCAAGGGACTCTCAAGAGTCTTCTCCAACACCACAGTTCAAAAGCATCAATTCTTCAGTGCTCAGCTTTCTTCACAGTCCAACTCTCACATCCATACATGACCACTGGAAAAGCCATAGCCTTGACTAGACAGACCTTTGTTGGCAAAGTAATATCTCTGTTTTTGAATATGCTGTCTAGATTGGTCATAACTTTCCTTCCAAGGAGTAAACATCTTTTAATTTCATGGCTGCAATCAACATATGCAGTGATTTTGAAGCCCAAAAAAATAGTTAGCCAACAAAGGTATATTTAGGTAAAGCTAGTTTTTCTAATAGTCATGTATGGAAATGAAAACTGGACCATAAAGAAAGCTGAGCACCAAAGAACCAATGCTTTCAAACTGTGGTGTGGAGAAGACTCTCAGGAGTCCCTTGGACTACAAGGAGATCAAACCAGTCAATCCTTAAGGAAATCATTCCTGAATATTCATTGGAAGGACTGGTGCTAAAGCTGATGCTCCAATACTTTGGCCACTTGATGCAAACCAATACTTTTGGCCACCTGATGTGAAGAACTGACTCATTGGAAAAGACCTTGATGCTGGGAAAGATTGAAGGCAGGAGAAGAAGAGGATGACAGAGGATGAGATGGTTGGATGGCATCACCATCTCAATGGACATGAGTTTGAACAAGCTCTGGGGGTTGATGATGGACAAGGAAACCTGGTGTGCTGCAGTCCTTGGTGTCACAAAGAGTTGGACATGACTTTGTGACTGAACTGAGCTGAACACTGTCATGTGTAAAAGAGATAGCTAGTGAGAAGTGGCTGTAAGTTCAGAGAGTTTTTAAATTCATTCAAAATTCAAGAATATAACATTACCACCATTTTACAATTGGGAAGTAAAATAAACTTGATTTTTCCCCACCAAATTTGTCACCTGTGTTAAAAATGTACATAGCATTACAAATGATGTATGTAAAACAGAATTTTTTTCTTATCCTAAAATTAATATAAACTGATTTCCCATAACCATGCTAGGGAAAATACTGTTATATTTTTATTTCCTCTGGAACGATATTGTACAAAATCATTATTATAGATAATATGATCATATATACATGTGAACTCAGTCACATCTGACTCTTTGTGCTCCCATGGACTGTAGGTGGTCAGGATCCTCTGTCCATGGGATTTCCCAACAAGAAAGATCTCCAGGATCTCCCAACCCTGGAGAGGGTTGCCTTTTCCTCCTCCAGGGGATCTTCCCAGCTAAGAATCTAACCTGGGTCTCCTGATTGACAGGCAGATTCTTTACTGCTGAGCCACACGGAAAGCCCTGAAGATCATATATAACCAAACATAATTACAGATTTTGGCATTTTATTATTTTATGATTTTTATATTTGTATACTTGGCAATTTCTTAATATTTATGATTGTGATTTATTTTGTCATTCTAAATTTCCATTTTTATATATATATATTATAACTTTGTGTATTTCTTATACTTTTATATTAATTTTCTTAAGGTATAGACATATGATCCTATCACAAATTATAAAAATGCTTGCCCTACAAAACCCCAGTGCTCCCGGTTCAAATGTCTGAATTTTTATGAAGCTCACAAGTGATTTAGAAGCACAATGGGGGCTGTAGAGCATTAGTATAATTATTAAAATCACAAAGATATATTTCAGGGAGATGGCCTTGGGTTTCTTTATTGGCTAAGAAGATAAACACTTATTTCATTAGTCAAGGCAGTATATATGAAGAGAACAGACTTCTTCTCAAAATGTGTATTTCTAGATCATCTTGGCTCGCATGGTAACTTTGGCAACCAAACCAAATTGTTCTAACATCGAGCTTACAATAGACTGAATCCTTGGGATTTTCCATTTTAGTGTTCTGTTTCCTTGTCAATTTTCTCCTGACATTTATTTGTACACTGGGAGCTTTGGATTTAGGTTCACACAAGCATTTACTTTCATCAATGTGAAATATCATCTTGTTGGGTTTAGCCTATTTATCCAGTCTGTGCTTTCCAACAGTGTCATGGCCTTTCTCTTTAGGCTGACTAACATGTGCATTGGTTTGGTGGTATATCCGTATTCTTCCTTATTTTTTCTCAATTGATCTTATGGCCAGGAGTGCAATGATAACAACTGCAAAGCATCATCCCCAAGGTACCTGCCAGGATGGAGAGGAGGAACTTTGCTTTGTGCTTCTAAGAAGCATATGAGTTGGACCATGTGGTACACAGACACACAGGTGTGCAGGCAGGTCAATTCCACTTTACCCAGATTATGATTATTTTATTACAAATGAACTTCCCTTCACCTTTAAAGCTATACAGATGGGGAATGAGTTGCAGCCCAGAGTTTTGGAAGGGGATACAAAAACTGACATCTGTATTGAAGTATGGTACATTTCAATAGAGAGAGTGAAAAAGCTAGCTTAAAACTCAACATTCAGAGAAATGAGATCATGGTATCCAGTCCCATTACTTCATGGAAAATAGATAGGGAAACATTGGAAGCAGTGACAGACTTTATTTTCTTGGGCTCCAAAATCACTGCATTTGCACCATCTGGTGACTGCAGCCATGAAATTAAAAGATGCTTGCTCCTTGAAAGAAAAGGAGCTATGACCAACCAAGAAAGCATTTTAACAAGCAGAGACTTGACTTTGTCAACAAAGGTCCATGTAGTCAAAGCTGTGGTTTTTCCAGTAGTCACGTATGGATGTTAGAGTTGGACCATAAAGAAAGCTGAGTGCCAAAGCATTGATGCTTTGAACTGTGGTGTTGGAGAAGACTCTTGAGAGCCTCTTGGACTACAAGCAGATCAAACCAGTTAATCCTTAAAGAAATTATTCATGAATATTCATTGGAAGGATTGATGCTGAAGCTGATGCTTCAATACTTCGGCCACCTGAGGAAAAGAGCTGATTCATTGGAGAAGACACTGATGTTGGGAAAGATTGAGGGCAGGAGGAGAAGGGGATGATAGAGGATGAGATGGTGGCTGGCATCACTGATTCAATGGACATCAGCTTGAGCAAGCTCCGGAGTTGGTGATGGACAGGGAAGCCTGGTGTGCTGCCATCCACTGGATCACAAAGAGTCAGACAAGACTGAGTGACTGAACTGAATTGATGATACTCTTTCCTGCTATCTCAGAATAATTAGGATACATCACTTGCAGTGCTTATTTTGTTCACAACTGGGGACTTATTGGAATTTCATAGAATTTTACATACTAGGAGAGGAAATTTATAGACATGATGAAAATATGTATCTGATATACTAGGCTTCCGTAGACTAAACTGTGTTTCTTCAGAAAAAAGAGACAATTTAAGTCAGAATCTGACCCACAGGAAACATGGTGATTAAAAACAAAACAAAACTGAACACTGCAAAGGTTTCTAAAAATCTTGATGTGAGCTCTGAGATAAGTTCAGAGAGAAATAGTGCTGATTCTGTGCTTCCAGTATTCACATACGCATTGACTAGGCTCTGGAGTTGGAGGGAGGGGAAGGTTTTCTCTGTTGTAGCAAGAACCTCAAGGAACCTCATGTTGTATAGAAAGCATAACGTTAAAGTGAAACAATCGGTCATGTATCTGCTTTAAATTGAAATTTCCAGGCACCAGGAACTGAGTTGGCTAACAATGCATATTATTTTAGGTATAGTATTTACTTGATAATCTTTTAATAGGGCTTAAATTATCCTAATATTACTAAATCAGTCAGCCTAAATTAAAAGCCTAGTGAAACCCCTTACTAGGTATATGACCAATTCACTTGTGTGTGTTGTGTGCTTAATTGCCCTATCACGTCCACAGTTTGCAACTGCATGGACTGTAGCTCGCCAGGCTCCTCTCTCCATGGGATTCTCTAGGCAAGAATACTGGAGTCAGTAGCCATTCCATGGGATCTCTCCAGCCCAGAGACTGAACCTGGGTCCCTGGCATTGTCGACAGATTCTTAGCTATTGTGCCACCAGAGAAACCCTTTGTGATTATTAATAAAGACTAAATGCTATGTGGAAAAAAAAAAAAGCAAGACAGTGCCAACTTCTATTCAAATATGTGTGTGTGGGTATGTGTATGTGTATAATGACATAGCAGATTTAATATTATCACAGTTTTGCCTGTGTTTTTTGCTGAAATGAAAATTCTCAGGGCCCAATCCATATATACTCAACCAGAATATATTGGCATGGGACACTGTTATTATAACTTAATGGGAAATCTGGTTATTTTGCTATGTGTTATAGTTTATGAAACTCTGTGAGTCTCATTAGGCAATATAATTTTGATATGTTTGATTTTATATCCACCTAAAATTGAAGGATATTATTTCATTTGAGATTTTTGAATTAAAGTGTTATATTGATGGGACAAAACAGCAGTAATAAGGATGTTGGGGAGCACATGTTGGGGGACTTCTTCCCATCCCCCACTACAATGAAGATTAAAAAAAAAAAAAACCCTCAAATACATGATGGAGATTTTGCTGTCTCTTGAGGGGTTGTGCTCCCACTTGACTTCTCTCTCTGTTGCCACTTCTTTTCTCTATTTCTAAGATGTTGATTATTCTCTTGGTGTTTTCTATCCCCCATAGATTAAGGTTGCTTGATTTAACAAATAAAACTACATAGTGTCGAGTAAAGTTTAAATTCTGGATAAACGAGTATTTTGTTTTTAGTAGAATTACATCCCAAATATTGGAAAGGACAGGCTTGTACTCAGAAGGTACTTGTTGTTTATTTGAAATTTGAATGTGAGGAGGCCTAATGCATTTTATCTGGCAAACTCACTAGAAACTAGGCTCCCAGGTGGCTCTGTGGCAAAGAATCGCCTGCCAGTACAGGAGATGTGGGTTAGAACTCTGGGTGAGGAAGATCTCCTGGAGAAGGAATTGGCAGCCCACTCCAGTATTCTTGCCTGCAAAATCCCATGGACGGAGGAGGCTGGCGGGCCACAGTCCACGGTGTCCCAAAGAGTCAGACATGACTGAGCAACTTAGCAACAGCAACAGCTACTAGGGATTATGTTTCCATCTTCTTTTACTTGATTCAGTCTTTGTCTTTTATCATTGCAATTTCTTTAATTCCTCGATACTTGGCACTTCCTTTACATGTAAGAGAAGATGTGACAGAGGGTTAAACATGTTATGCACATAGGGGATGCCAGCTGGCAGGTGAGTTTGGATTTAGTATGAAAAGATCACGCTATCTTGCTGGGAGGCCCCTTCAGCTAGCGTATTTGGGTGTTCTTGCCTGATCTACCTGGAGATTCCAACTCTACCTGCAGAATTCTCTGGACCCAAAGCAAGAAGGAAGCTCCATGGTCTCAAATGAGAATGGAAAATGTCTTCCAATGCCCTTTTTTGGTCCTGTTTGTTTTGTTTTGCTTTTTTATTGCTTTGTAGCATTGTTTTCTTTCTGCTGTTCAGTTCAGTTCAGTCAGTTCAGTCGCTCAGTGGTGTCCGACTCTTTGCGACCCCATGAATCGCAGCACGCCAGGCCTCCCTGTCCATCACCGACTCCCGGAGTTCACTCAGACTCGCATCCATTGAGTCAGTGACACCATCCAGCCATCTCATCCTCTGTCGTCCCCTTCTCCTCCTGCCCCCAATCCCTCCCAGCATAGGAGTCTTTGCCAATGAGTCAACTCTTTGCATGAGGTGGCCAGAGTACTTGAGTTTCAGCTTCAGCATCATTCCTTCCAAAGAAATCTCAGGGTTGATCTCCTTCAGAATGAACTCTCAAGAGTCTAAGGGACTCTCAAGAGTCTTCTCCAACACCACAGTTCAAAAGCATCAATTCTTTGGTGCTCAGCTATCTTCACAGTCCAACTCTCACATCCATACATGACGATCAGCCATATGTATGAATACATCCCCTCCCTCTTGAGCCCCTCATTCCCCTCCCCATTCCACTCCTCTAGGCATCACAGAACACCAAGCTGAGCTTCCTGTGCTTTAGAGTAGGTTCCCACTAGCTGTCTGTTTTTCACGTGGGAGTGTACATTTGCCAATCCCAATCTCCCAATCCATCCCACCCTCCCCTTCCCACTCTGTGGTAAGACATCCCCACCTTTGGATGCCTTTGGATTCCCTGACTTCAAAAATAGAAACCAAAAGAATTTGGAGACCTATAAGCATTCTTCAGCAGTACCTTCCAAGCAGTTAATATAGCAGAAGACAAGTGAAATATCATGCTATAAAAAGTCTTTGCAGCAGAGCTGGTGACCGACAATACCAACTGTGGTTTAACTCTTGAGAGTGGCAGAGACAGCAGAGGCCAAGAGCCCAGGGTGCCGGGGGCCAGTGTGAGGAATCCCGCCCATGACAAAGTCATGCGGAAGGAAGCCTGACAAAATGCAAGGATGTGATCAGTCTTCAGGGGTTCCCCCTGGAATTTCCTGAGCATCCACCCACCAAGACCAGAATCTGCCTGCTTTTCCACTCTTCTGATATTCTCTGGAAAAAGGCAAATCAGGGCTTTAGTCTTCTGCATTTGAAAGGGATGTTTCAGTTAAACCCCTCTGATAGCTCTCTAGCTTGCCTAACAGGTTCCCCTGGACCTCTTACAGCTTGTGAATTGCTTACAGCCCCCCAACCGTGAGAGGCGCAAAGCTTAAAAGCATCTTAAAGATACAGAGCCTTTTCTAGAGAGTTAAAAATCATGTTGGTGATGGGTTTTCACTGTTGGCTCAATGATTGCTGCCAGGCCTCCATATTCTTTATCTTTTAGGCACCTGGGAGGATGTTAATCAATGTAAATGGGACATGGAAAAAGATATATAGTAGTTTTGATGTTAGCAACACTAGATTTTGAGTTAATTACTTTTCTTTTTTTATAAATCACTGTACTCCTTTTACTTGTTATAAATTGCTGTATCTTTGCTATGTAAGAATGTAACTTTATTTAGTGCTTTCTTAGAGTGCCACCAGACTTTGGGAAGATCAATACAAATAAGCCTTCTGTTTGACAAACCCTTATCAGAAAAAAGGGTGTAAAATATTAATTGGCCCTTTTGGCCGGAAGATGATGTAAATCACATAAGACTTGTGTATACAATTAGGTATGCAGAGAGAAAAGCCTGGTTTTTATGAGTCTGAGCTGCTAATGCTACATAACTGTATTACCCATTGATCTCTATGTACAATCAAAAATGTATAAAAGGTCTTCCTAGACAATAGGGGCCAGGCCAGTCATTGGAAAGACTGGTTTCCCCCGTGTCTCCTCTTTACTCTAATTTCAGGCTGAATTCCCATCTGGGGCATGGAGGCTCACCATGTCTACTTACTTGTCCTGGCTTCTAAGATCCGTAAGAGAGAGAGCCCAAGGCGGGGCACTCTCCAATATTCAAACGGACGCCAGTGGCCTAACATAGATGGTGCAAGCTCCTTGTCTGGAACCTTATTGGCTTTCCATGTAAACCAAGTTATTCAGCCTCTTTTCTCCACTAAATTTTCCTACTACACTATTTCTTCCTAATCTAATCTTATCTTAATAAATAAATAAGTTTTTTCCTCGCCAACGCCATCCCCGCTTCGAATTCCCTGGATCTACCGGGGCTGGACCCCGGCACCAGGGAGCAGAGGATGAAAGATGAGAAGCTTCACAGTTAAAACCTTTATCCAGACAAGAACGTTGGCTATGATTCTTGAATGGGAATGATGACTAAAAAATCACCAAAACATAATAGATTTTCAGGCTATTTTATACCAACAAGCTCAAATCTGGCTGGCCAGTGCCTGTAATATTTCTTTTCCTAAAGCAGCTATAGGTTGAAAAAATTAATTCTGAAAACTGAATCTTGGATAACTATCATTTTCACAGTTGTTATATAAGAAAGCATGTTAAATAAAAGGTTATTGAGGTTATTTGAATGGTAAATAAAATTCTATTGAAGTAGGGTTTTTTTTTTTTTTTTGTCTCCAGAGGAATTTGAGGCTCTATGTGACAGGTTCTGGATCTGGAGTTTGTTTTTCCCAGCTCTTATTTGGGTCAAATTAATCCAGGGTTTTGGGTTTTCTGATAGCTCAGTGGTAAAGAATCCACCTACGAGCGCAGGAGACACAGGAGACCAGGGTTTGATCCCTGGGTTAGGAAGATCCCTGGAGGAGGAAATGGCAACTCACGCCAGTCTTCTGGCTTGGGAAATACTATGGGCAGAGGAGCCTGGCAGGCTACAGTTCATGGGGTCACAAAGAGTCAGACACAAGTTAGGAACTAAATAACAACAATAATTCAGGGTTTGCATTATGATGTTACATGTTGGTCTGTCCATTTTCCAAAGTTAATATTTTTGTCCATTTTTACATTAGAGATGGAGAAGGGAATGACAACCCACTTCAGTATTCTTGCCTGGAGAATTCCAAAGACAGAGAAGCCTGGTAGGCTACCATCCGTGGGGTTACAAACAGTTGGACACGACTGAGCGACTAACACAGTACATCAGAGAATACAGTCACTTGATTTCACATTTCTATAGTTATTCCTGTAGCTAAATAGACTATACATATTTTTAAAGTAAAATTATTACCTCAAAATATTTTAATAGATTGTGTGCAGACATTTTTAAAGTATATGAGTGTATTGCACTTTTAATGTATTAAAGCAACAATCCAAGAATATCAACTCTGAATTGTTTTCTGTGGATCATAGGAATTAGTAAGAAATAATTGCACATAAGAAGCCTACTTTTCTCAATGGTTAGATATATATCATTAGAATGTGGGTAAGATTTTAATCTTTTCCTGAGAAAGGTGTGTTTTTATGTGATTTTAGATCCTATTAACTGCAGATGTTAAGGTAATAGTGTTATTTTCTGAAAGGATGTTGTGTATGGAAGTGCTAGTACATGGCTTGGGTCCCATTATATGCGGCTCTGTGGCCATGTGGACCACACCTTGCCTCTCTTTGAACCATATCTGTCTCTAACTGTTTGCACACCAAGGTTGTTTTGTAGGTTTCTCAAGCCTATGACTGCATCACATTGTCCCCAGAAAGCACTTCTATGCTTTTGAAATGTTTCTTTTTTTTTTTTTTTATAATTTTTATTTTTACTTTGGTGGTTTACTTTACATTACTGTATTGGTTTTGCCAAATATTGACATTAATTCACCACGAGTGTACATGCGTTCCCAAACACGAATCCCCTCCCATCTCCCACCCCATACCATCCCTCTGGGTCCTCTCCTTGCACCAGTCCCAAGCATCCTGCATCCTGCATCGGACATTGACTGGCGATTCGTTTCTTATATGATAGTATACATGTTTCAATGCCATTCTCCCATCTCATCCCACCCTCTCCCTCCCTCCCTCCCCCAGAGTCCAACAGTTCACTCTATAGATCTGAGTCTCTTTTGTTGTCTCGCATAGAGGGTCATCTTAAGCCCGACTTTTGTTTTGCTGTCTCTCTAGCTTTTTGGAAGCATTTGCCATGATACCCCCGGCTTCTGTTACCTTGACTTCTAGCATGTGGCTTCCTCAACAAAAGTAATTTGCCATGATGGCTTTTAAGCTATGGGCTCGGATGTGCTTCCTTACAATAAAAATCATGCCTCATCCAGAGGTTGACTGGAAAGTGGCTCTTTCCACTGATGAGTTTTATGTAATATAAAATAATTATGAAAAATTGTTACTTTTATTGCACTATTTATACCTCACAAATTAAAATAGGGTTGAAAGGTTACTTTTTTACTTTAATACTTTTACTGATGCTCATTTATATTATATAACTGAGAAGACCAGACAGAAACATTAGTAACAACAAAAATGATCCACAATGTGAAGAAGGACTTCATGGGAAATCTGTGGTTGGAGGGGACCACCCTTCCTCAGGAGAGACGCCAGGGTGTCAGTGTCACAGCTCTTAATCAGCGCTTGGTTAACTTCGAAAGAAGATGCTTTCAGAAAGCAGACTAGCATCGAGAGAGTCACTATAGAACTTTGTTACCCTGGCTTTTCCTCATTCCTAAACTTTGCCCCAGGAATTCTGTCATCTCTTACAAATAAATACCTCATCATTTTGAAGAAGCAGATAATTATTTTCTATTTCCACACATTTAGGTAACTGTTTCATTTTCCTGTATTTTTAACTTTAATGTATTAAAAATAATTCAACAAAATAGTGTTATAGGCTTGCCAGATTAGCATTATGTCTTATAAATTCATCACCACTGATAATATTTATCTCACTTTAGATGAACAAGAAATTTGTGATGAAAGCTATTTTATTTCACTTTAATTTGTGAATGGTTCCATATTTGATTAGAGTTTGGATTTCTAACCATAGAATCTACTTAATAAGTCAGCAAGATATGGTCACTTCACATTTCTATATGTTTTTTCAGTTATATTTTGGGCTTCCCTGGTGGCTCAGATGATAAAGGATCTGCCTACAATGTGAGAGACCTGGATTCAATCCCTGGGTTAGGAAGATCCCTTGGAGGAGGGCATGGCAACCCACTCCAGTATTCTTGCCTGGAGAATCCCCACAGACAGAGGAGCCTGGCAGACTACAGTTCATGGGGTCACAAAGAAATCAGGCATGACTGACTGACTAAGCATACATATGTGCTTTCAAAAAGTAATGGTCACTGAGTGTATATAAATTATCTTACTGTCATTATCTGTGTTTTTGCATCAAATGTAACATTATTTTTCTAAAATTTAGAAAATTTTCCTCAATTGTTTGCCAGATTTTTCTCATTCATCTCTTATCTCATATTTGAGACAATCTAACAACACACAACAATTATGGTCATATTCATTCGATACTTGTTTTAATGTATTTAGTTTGTTAGAAGGTTTATAAGATTATGGGGCTTCCCTGGTGGCTCAGACATTAAAGAATCTGCCTGCCAATGCAGGAGCCTGAGTTTGATCCCTGGATCCAGAAGATCCCCTGGAGAAGGGAATGACAACCCACTCCATTATTCGTGCTTAGAGAATCCAATGGACAGAGGAACCTGGTGGGCTACAGTCCATGGGGATGCAAAGAGTTGGACACAACTGAGTGCTTTGCTGCTGCTAATTTTAAGATTATACCTGCCTCCAGCTCATCCCACCCCCATCTGTGCTTTGCTCTTAGAATTTCCCACCTGACAGGCAGATGGCAGCTGTGCTTACATACAGGGCTGATCCAAAGCAGTATAAGAAGTGCACCTGACCTCAGCATGACTACTGTTAGACCCTTGTCTTGTTTAAAATGTGGTTTTAATCTCAATGTTAGCCAAAGTCAAGGTATACACTTTGTTTTTTAAGGCAAAACTCTTTTGATTCTGTGTATTAAATCAGTTTATTTAAATTATTTATTTTAATTGGAGGCTAATTACTTTACAATATTGTAGTGGTTTTTGCCATACATTGACATGAATCAGCCACGGGTGTACATGTGTCCCCCATCCTGAACCCCTGACCCACCTCTCTCCCATCCCATCCCTCAGGGTCATCGCAGTGCAGCAGCCCTGAGCACCCTGTTTCATGCATCGAACCTGGACTGGAGATGTATTTCATATATGATAACATACACATTTCAATGCTGTTCTCTCAAATCATCCCACCCCTGTCTTCTCTCACAGAGTCCAAAAGTCTGTTCTTTATGTCTGTGTGTCTCTTTTGCTGTCTCGCATATAGGGTCATCGTTACCATCTTTCTAAATTCCATATATATATGTGTTAGTACACTGTATTGGTGTTTTTCTTTCTGATTTACTTCACTCTGTATAATAGGCTCCAGTTTCATCCACCTCATTAGAACTGATTCAAATGCATTATTTTTAATAGCTGAGTAATATTCCATTGTGTATGTGTGCCACAGCTTTCTTATCCATTTGTCTGCCAATGGACATCTAGGTTGCTTCCATGTCCTGGCTATTGTAAACAGTGCTGCGATGAACATTGGGGTACACGTGTCTCTTTCAATTCTGCTTTCCTCAGTGTCCCAGTGGGACTGCTGGATCATACGGCAGTTCTATTTCCAGTTTCTTAAGGAATATCCACACTGTTCTCCATAGTGGCTGTATTAGTTTGCATTCCTACCAAAAGTGTAAGAGGGTTCCCCTTTCTCCACACCCTCTCCAGCATTTATTGTTTGTAGACTTTTTGATAGCAGCCATTCTGACTGGAGTGAAATGGTACCTCATTGTGATTTTGATTTGCATTTCTCTGATAATGAGTGATGTTGAGCATCTTTTCATATGTTTGTTAGCCATCTGTGTGTCTTCTTTGGAGAAATGTTTAGTTCATTCCTCACTTTCTGATTGGGTCGTTTATTTTTCTGGTATTAAATCAGGTTTTAGTGATATATAGTGCTCAAGTTTTATTTTTGTATTTTAAACCATGTCTAAAATGTTATGTGATCAAAATCCTTGGACCAAAATGCATTTCAGTTGTCAAAAATTAATATCTCACTTAATTTTGATCTCTTTTATAAATTTGGCCCTATACTCTATCTTTCATATTTTGCATATATTTAAAATGCACCTCTTCATAATCACAAGTCCATCAAGAAATAGGCTGTCTATAGATTCTAAGATGTTTAAATAATGTTCTGTTATTAGATAAATATTTATTTATTTACTTATCTTTTTTTTTTGGTCTGTTGGAAAAGACTACAGAGTATTTGCTAGAATCTCAAGCTTTCCATTAGAAATCTTAGATTTCAATGCTATTTCAATCATGCAGTGAGTTCCTCTGCTTTAAACATCACTATTAACTTCTTTGAACTCTAATTAGCCTCTGTGTATTAACCTCCAGGACTGAGTGTCCAGGAATATTTACAGAAACCCTAGGTCTTACCGAGGCAGCAAGATTCAAAGGATAGAGGAGAGAAACAGACATCGCTGGAGCTCTTGTTTCTGGAGAAGCCTAAATCCCTCAAGCAGAGATTCTAAATGTCCCTTTCACTCTTGTTGGGATTAATTTTAGATTGGCACACTGTGGTGTGGCCACCACTGAGATACAAATTAATGGATGCAATAAATATTTATGACTCTTTCCTCGCCTAGAACTTCCTAATGATTAGAGATGTTTACTCTTGTCTCCATCATAAAATTATATTTCCATTATTTCTTTGATATCACATTCTCCTTATATTCTTCCTGCATATCTGTTTTTTTTTTCTTCTCTATATGCCTCTTCTTACTTGTCACCTGACATCTAACCATTAGACTGAATCAGGGTTCAATCAAGGTCTGTCTTTATTTATCACTCTTCTTTGTCCATGTAAATGACCTCATTCTGCTAGTATATTAATTGTTTACTTGACTGCTATCTCTCCCGTGAACTTACGGTTTATATGTTCAGTGTTTTTCCAAGACTGCAACTCAGTGCAATTGCATGAACCAAAATGGTGAAGCTCATTCTTGAAGTTTAGTTCTTTATTACAGCCTGTTTACAATCAATCCTGTCTCTACCTTGCCTTCAAATGTGCTCATGTTTCTCATACCAACTTTGCTTAACCTCACATCTTTGTTTGATTTTATCCTGCCAAAGTCTCTTCCTCTAGTAGGAAGATTGAACTTATATTACAAATCTAATTTGCAACACATCTATTTGTTCACAACTACTTAAAAAATAAAATCCAAATTTCTTAATTTGTCAAATTCCAATTATTTAATAGACAAAATTCCCTGTTGGCTCAACTGTGAAGAATCTGTCTGCAATCCAGGAGGTCTGGGTTCAATCCCTGGGTCAGAAAGATGCCCTGGGAAAGGAAATGGCAACCCACTCCAGCATTCTTTCCTAGAAAATCCCATGGGCAGAGGAAGCTGGCAGGCTGCAGTCCATGGCTTGCAAAGAGTCAGACACAACTGAGCAACTAACCAGCAACAACAATTATTTAATTCTCACACAACTTTTCATCTTTCTCCTCACGTTAACGATGATCTAGCCAAGTGTTTTACTCTGATCTCTTCTAAATCAACAAGCTATCCTCTACTCCCTTCTCCTATTAGCTGTCTCTTGCTCATCTTTAAAGTCTCAACAAAATGTCTTTTCCCTTGAGAAAACACTGCCGGTGCTGCTAAGTTGCTTCAGTCATGTCTGACTCTGTGTGACCCCATAGATGGCAGCCCACCAGGCTCCCCTGTCCCTGGGATTCTCCAGGCAAGAACACTGGAGTGGGTTGCCATTTCTTTCTCCAATGCATGAAAGTGAGATGTAAAAGTCAAGTCGCTCAGTCGTGTCCGACTCGTAGCAACCCCATGGACTTCAGCCTGCCAGGCTCCCCCATTCATGGGATTTTCCAGGCAAGAGTACTGGAGTTGGGTGCCATTGCCTTCTCCTACTGCACCTGTAATCTTAATTAGATCTTTTCTTTTCCTCCATATGTTTGTATTTTGATGTTTCCTTCATCAAGTGCCATGCTTTGTATTTATACATGCATTTTGGGTTTATGACATACCAATCCACACCTTTACTAAGCTTCCTGAGTCTTAGGTGGTCAGTGACCAGTTTCTCTGTTCAAAATCTGGTGCATATATAAGTTTCTGACATTAGCGATGAAGATGATTAACACTTGATTCATTGAGTAGATGTAAAATTAGATGAGATGTTTGAGTGTCTAGCAAAGCTGTCATATCATAAGCCTTTTATAACTCTATGTATTTATGAGGAATAGTTCTGTGCCAAGGCATTCACTTTTTAAGAATAGAGGCAATTATTTCAGAAGGGTGAAAACATGA
The DNA here is from genome assembly GCA_006410935.1 of Redunca redunca. Classification (NCBI taxonomy): domain Eukaryota; kingdom Metazoa; phylum Chordata; class Mammalia; order Artiodactyla; family Bovidae; genus Redunca; species Redunca redunca. Next base: position 993,147 of record SJYQ01002371.1, on the reverse strand, counting down.
ATTTCAAGCCACTCTGCCAGTTTCCAAAGCTTGGCTTTGCTAACTTTAGCTGTGCCTTTGTGGGGACACTACTCTGAAACTCTCTGTCTTCATTTCCTTAGTTTTAAAACAGAAATAACAGTTTCTGATACATAGGTACATAGTGGGCTTCCCAGGTGGCTCAGTGGTGAATACACCTGCCAGTGTAGGAGCCGCAGGAGACGTGGGTTTGATCCCTCAAGGAGGAAGATCCCCTGGAGGAGGAAATAGCAACCCATTCCAGTATTCTTGCCTGGGAAATCCAATGAACAGAGGAGCCTGGAGGGCTACAGTCAGACACAACTGAGCACAGCACGCACACACACACACACGCACACGCACACGTACATAGTACAATAAATGATACATATGTATTGAGAAGTCAATGTACATCAATTTTATTATACTTATGAATTATTTTTCCTGTTTAACAAATATTTAGAAACTTTTATTCTATGAATATTGTCAGTTCTTAAACTGTTCTGAAAACTTTGCATTTTCTCTGTGCACTTTTCCTCTAACTCTCTCTTGTTTTATGCTATATTAAAGTTTTTTTTCCATCCATGACAGTGATTTAGGTTTCCTTTTTCCTGCACAGACCTCTCAGGTTTTTTGCTAACAGTTTTTGCAGTGAAATTCCCAGAATGAATTATGACTTCATTTGATTATCTCCAGAATGTCATTGTTTGGCTCAGCAAAATGTGTCTGGTTCTTCTTGAGGCACTTTGAAATCTCTGCTGCTTAAATCTTTCTACTGTTCCAGGACCTTAATCCTGTCAACTCATTTAAAAGTCTCTCCCTTAGTCTGAAAATATCTTACAAAATTGCAGCTTAGCTTTCTAAAATTGCATTAATTTGCTGGTGTTGAACTGCGGAGATTCCAAGGCCAAGTTCATCCCACACACAGACCTCGGATGCCATCAGGGTCCATCCTGACAGGTGTCTTTGTCTTCCTCTCCCACTCGTTACACTTTCTTTGCAGAAAATGGCATCTTAATCAGCATCTGCTAAGTGCACTCTTCCAAGTCACTTTCTTACGCCCACCTTTTCTGTTCAATCTAGGATACTGAAATTAACATCCTTCCTCCCCATATTCTTAGCCCTCTTCAGTTTTTAAAACTATAATTTTCAACTCATATCCACATCATAGGAATCTAGTAGAATTGAAATGTAGTTATTAATTGAAAAAAAAAACATTAATATCTACTTTTGGGCTTCCCCCGTTTTCCTATGGTTAAGAATCCTCCTTGCTTGTGCAGCGAACACAGTTTGATCTCTGGTTCAAGAAAACTCCACATGCTGCAGGGCAACTGACTGAATCTGTGCTCTAGAGCCTGCAAGCTACAACTACTGAGGCTGTGTGCCACACTGCTGAAGCCCGCACTCCCCAAGAAGAGAAGTCACCACAATGAGTCACCACGTATTGCAGCTGGAGAGTAGCCCCCACTCTCTGCAACTAAAGAAAGCCTGTGTGCAGCAAGAAAGACCGATAGTGCAGTGGTCATGCAAGATATCTCTGTTGCATGTAATATCTCTAGACTATATGTAATGAATTTATTTTTTAAGATTTAAGGACATAGTCTTCTTTCGTAGGTATTTTTTCAAGATCTCATATTTCTATTTCTATTTCATGTGTCTATTTCTATTATGTGAAGACAAAATCACTGAATATATACACACATGAAAACGCTTCTGCTACTATCCCTTATTGTTACAGCATTTACAGTTCTTTGTGTACTTACATGAATATTGAGTCTTGAGTACCTGGCAATTTGCAAGTTACTTTACAAATATGCTTCCTTTTATTTTCACCATACCAAAATATTATGATTAAGTTTGTTTTTGCTTTAAGAAACTAAGAATCAAAGTAGTTAATGTATCTAATCTTATGAAATAAATAAATTGAAAACCAGGTTTGAAACAATTTCTGCTGTCAAGTTTGTGGTAGGCATTGTAGTGACTCTCACAGAAGTCCATATCCTAACCCCAGGACCTGTGAATGTGTTATATTGCACAGCAAAGGGAACTAAAAACACTGATTGAATTTAGGTTGCTAATCAGCTAGACTTAATTTAGGGAAATTATCCTGGATTATTCAGGTGGGCCTAGTGTACTCAAAAGGGTCCTTAAATGTAGACAAGAAAGTAATTTTATGTATACAAAAAGGACTCTACCTGTATAGCTGATATTGAGGACAGAAAGAGTCCACTGACCAGGAATTCAGAGCTTCTTGAAGCTGGGAAAGACAAAGGAAAGGATTAGACCCCAGAGCCTCTAGAAGGCACATACTACCCAGCAGATGACATGATTTTAGGATTCTTGACCTCAGATTTACACTAATATATGCATATTCAACCCTTGGGTCAGGAAAATCCTCTGGAGGATGAAATGGCAACTCACTTTAGTATTCTTGCCTGGGAAATCTTATGAACAGAAGTGCTTGAAGGGCTACAGTCCATGGGGTGGCAAAGTGTTGGACATGACTTAGCAACTGAGCACACATAGACACATACACATGCACACACACACTCACACACACACATTGCTTAAGCCAACACATTTGTGATGATTTGCTACAGAACCAGGAAGCTAGCATGAAGACTTCAGTTATTTGTACCTTTTGATTATCAAGGAAGGCCTATTTTTAAATGGCAAGTAGAGAAGATGAAATGCAGGATTCTCATTCATCATGTGAGAAAAACAAAGAACAGAGATGCTAAAATCAGTTGTATCAACTTTTCTGATTGTTCCTATTGCCTTTTCAATTGAAATATAAAACCAAACTTCATCAGAAGTAGCCTGCCTTTGATTTTCCTCTTCCTGCCTTTACAGGATGCTAGGGCTGTTACAGTGGGTTGTTCCTTTTGATCAGCATATTTTCTTCTCTCTGATCTTTACTATCACTCTTATGTTTACACAACATATCAGAGTGACCTACTGGTATATATAAGGAAGATAGTGAATACTGTTATTAATATACTATCTCTGCTTAAATGTACTTATGTATTAATGACTTATAAACAGTACATTTAAGTAGAGAAAATATTGTTTTCTGAATATTTCCACTGGTTATTCTTCATTGACTACACTAAAGCCTTTAACTGTGTGGATCACTACAAACTGTGGAAAATTATTAAAGAGATTTGAATACCATAACACCTTACATGTCTCCTGAGAAATCTGTATGCAAGTCAAGAAGCAGCAGTTAGAACTGGACATGGAACAACAGACTGGTTCAAAATTGGAAAAGAAGTATGTCATAGCTGTATATTGTCACCCTGTTTATTTAAATTCTATTCAGAGGACATCATGCAAAATGCCAGGCTGGATGAAACAGAAGCTGGAATTTCAGATATGCAGATGACACCACCCTGATCACCATTATCTTCATTACCTCCACCATAGTTTGGTCAAATAACAGGGAGGGAACAGAGCCTAGCCCTTCAGCATAAAATTAGATTAAAAATTTATTACGCATAGCCCTTCCCATTAGAACAAGACCCAGTTTCCCCCTCAGTCAGCCTCTCCCATCAGGAAACTTCCATAAGCCTCTTACCCTTCTCCATCAGAGGGCAGACAGACTGAAAACCATAGTCACTGAAAACTAACCAATCTGATCACATGGACCACAGCCTTGTCTAACTCAATGAAACTATGAAACATAGTTTGATAGTTTTCATAGTTTCATGCCATCTAACCATTTCATCCTTGTCGTCCCCTTCTTCTGATGCCTTCAATCTTTCCCAACATCAGTGTCTTTTCAAATGAGTCAGCTCTTGGCATCAGCTGACCAAAAGATTGGAGTTTCAGTATCAACATCAGTCCTTCCAATCAACACCCAGGACTGATCTCCTTTAGGATAGACTGGTTGGATCTCCTTGCAGTTCAAAAGACTTTCAACAGTCTTCTCCAACACTAAGTTTAAAAGCATGAATTCTTCAGTGCTCAGCTTTAGACTCCAAATCTCACATCCATACTTGACTACTGGAAAAACTGTAGCCTTGAATAGACAGACCTTTGTTGGCAAAGTAATGTCTCTGCTTTTTAATATACTGTCTAGGTTGGTCATAACTTTGCTGCAAAGGAGCAAGCATCTTTTAATTTCATGGCTGCAAGCCACTATCTGCAGTGGTTTTGGAGACCTCAAAAATAAAGTCTGCCACAGCTTTCACTGTTTCCCCATGTATTTGCTATGAAGTGATGGAACCAAATACCATGATCTTAGTTTTCTGAATGTGGAGCTTTAACTCAGCTTTTAAACTCTCTCTTCCTTGTTCATCAAGAGGTTCTTTAGTTCTTCTTTTCTTTCTGCCATAAAGGTGATGTCATTTGCACATCTGTGGTTATTGATATTTCTACCAGCAATCTTGATTCCAGCTTGTGTTTCATCCAGACTAGCATTTCTCATGATGTACTTGCATATAAGGTAAATAAGCAGGGTTACAATATGCAGCCTTGACCTATTACTTTTCATATTTGGAATCAGTCTGTTGTTCCATGTCCAGTTCTAACTGTTGCTTCTTGACCTGCATACAGATTTTTCAAGAGGCAGGTCTGGTGGTCTGGTATTCCCATCTTAGAATTTTCCACAGTTTATTGTGATCCACACATCCAAAAGCTTTGGCATATTCAATAAAGCAAAAACAGATATTTTTCTGGAATTCTCTTGCTTTCCTGATGCTCTAGTGGATGTTGATAATTTGATCTCTTGTTCCTCTGCCTTTTTTAAAACAAGCCTGAACATCTGGAAGCTCATGGTTCACGGATTGTTGAAGCCTTGCTTGGATAATTTTAAGCATTACTTTACTAGCGTGTGAGATGAGTGCAATTGTGCTTTGAGCATTCTTTGACATTGCCTTTCTTAGGGATTGGAATGAAAACTGACCTTTCCAGTCCTGTGGGCACTGCTGAGTTTTCCAAATTTGCTGGCATATTGAGTGCAGCACTTTCACAACATCATATTTTAGGATTTGAAATAGCTCAATTGGAATTCCATCACCTCCACTAGCTTTGCTCATAGTAATTCTTCCTAAGACCCATTTCTCTTTCCATTCAAGGATGTCTAGCTCTAAGTGAGTGATCACACCATCGTGATTATCTGTGTCATGAAGATTTTTTTTTTTGTATAGTTCTATGTATCCTTGCCACCTCTTAATATTTTCTGCTTCTGTTAGGTCTATATAATTTCTGTCCTTTATTGAGTCCATCTTTGCATGAAATGTTCCCTTGATATCTTTAATTTTCTTGAAGAGATCTCTAGTCTTTCTCATTCTATTGTCGTCCTCTATTTCTTTTCATTGATCACTGAGGAAGGCTATCTTATCTCTCCTTGTTATTCTTTGGAACTCTGCATTCAAATGAGTATATCTTTCCTTTTCTCCTTTGCTTTTCACTTCTCTTCTTTTCACAGCTATTTGTAAGGGCTCCTGAGACAACCATTTTGCCTTTTTGTATTTCTTTTTCTGGAGATGGTCTTGATCCCTGTTTCCTGTACAATGTCACATCCATCCATAGTTCATCAGGCACTCTGTCTAGCAGATATCGTCCATTCAATCTATTTCTCACTTCCACTGTACAATCATAAAGGATCTGATTTATGTAATACCTGAATGGTCTAGTGGTTTTCCCTACTTTATTCAATTTAAGTCTGAATTTGGCAATAAGGAGTTCATTATCTAAGCCACAGTCAGCTCCTGGTCTCATTTTTGCTGACTATATAGAGCTTTTCCATCTTTGACTGAAAAGAATGTAATCAATCTGATTTGATATTGACCATCTGGTGATGTCCATGTGTAGAGTCTTCTTTTGTGTTGTTGGAAGAGGGTGTTTGCTATGACCAGTGCATTCTCTTGGCAAAACTATATTCACCTTTGCCCTGCTTCATTCTCTACTCCAAGACCACATTTGCCTGTTAATTCAGGTGTTTCTTGAATTTCTACTTTTGCTTTCCAGTCCCCTATAATGAAAACAACACCTTTTTGGGGTGTTAGTTCTAGAAGGTTTTGTAGGTCTTCAGAGAACCGTTCATCTTCAGCTTCTTCAGCATTATTGATTGGGGCATAGACTTGGATTGCTGTGATATTGAATGGTTTGCCTTTGAAAAGAACAGAGATTATTCTATTGTTTTTAAGATTGCATCCAAGTACTGCATTTCAGACTCTTTTGTTGACTATAATCGCTACTCCATTTCTTCAAAGGAATTCTTGCCCATAGTAGTAGATAAAATGGTCATCTGAGTTAAATTCACCCATTCCAGTCCAATTTAGTTCACCAGTTCCTAAAATGTCAACCTGCCATCTCCTGTTTGACCATTTCCAATTTGCCTTGATTCATGGACCTAACATTCCAGGTTCCTATGCAGTATTGCTCTTTGCAGCATCAGACTTTACTTCCATCACCAGACACATCCACAGTTGGGTGTTGTGTTTTCCTTTGGCTCTGTCTCTTCATTATTTCTGGAGTTATCTCTCCACTGATCCCCAGTAGCATATTGGATACCTACTGACCTGGGGAGTTCATCTTTCAGTTTTCTATCTTTTTGCCTTTTCTTACTGTCCATGGGGTTCTCAAGGCAAGAATACTGAAGTGATTTGTCATTCCCTTCTCCAGTGGACCAAATTTTGCCAGAACTCTTTACCATGACCAATCTGTCTTGGGTGGCCCTACAGGGCATGCTTCATCTTTTCATTGAGTTAGACAAGGCTGTGGTCCATGTGATCAGATTGGTTAGTTTCCTGTGATTTTAGTTTTCAGTCTGTCTGCCCTCTGATGGAAAAGGATAATAGGCTTATGGAAGCTTCTTGTTGGGAGAGACTGACAGGGAGAAACTGGGTCTTGTTCTGATAGGCAGGGCCATGCTCAGTAAATATTTAGTCCAATTTTTTGTTGATGGGCAAAGCTGTGTATACTCCCTATTTCCCTAAGACCAAATTATGATGGAGGTGATGAAGATAATGGTGACCTCCTTCAAAAGATCCCATGCATGTACTGGCACACTCAGTTCCCCCAACCCTGAAGCAGGCCACAAGCACCCCATGCTACCCAAGACAGGCGGGCCATGGTGGAGAGTTCTGACAAAATTTGGTCCACTGGAGAAGGGAATGGCAAACCACTTCAGTATTCTTGCCTTGAGAACACCACAAACAGTAAGAAAAGGTAAAAAGATAGGACACTGAAAGATGAACTCCCCAGGTTGGCAGGTGCCCAATATGCTATTGGAGATCAGTGGACAACTAACTCCAGAAAGAATGAAGAGATGGAGCCTAAGCAAAAACAGCATCCAGTTGTGGATGTGACTGGTGATGGAAGTAAAGTCTGAAGCTGTAAAGAGCAATATTGCTGTAAAGAGCCTGGAATGTTGGGTCCATGATCAAGGCAAATTGGAAGTGATCAAACAGGAGATGGCAAGAGTGAACATCAACATTTTAGGAATCAGCAAAGTAAAATGAACTGGAATGTGCATATACTGAGGGCAAGAACCCCTTAGAAGAAATGGAATAGCCTTTATAGACAACAAGAGTCTAAAATGTAGTACTTGGATGCAATCCCAAAAGTGACAGATTGATCTCTGTTCTTTTCCAAGGCAAACCATTCAATATCACAGCAATCTAAGTCTATCCCCTGACCAATAATGCAGACAAAGCTGAAGTTGAACAGTTCTCTGAAGAACTACAAGACCTTCTAGAATGAACACCCCAAAAAGATGTGTTTTTTTCATTGTAGGGTACTGGAATGCAAAGTAGAAATTCAAGAAATACCTGGAGTAACAGGCAAATATGGTCTTGGAGTACAGAATGAAGCAGGACAAAGGCTAACAGACATTAGCCAAGAGAACGCACTTGTCATAGCAAACACTCTTTTCCAACAACACAAGAGCAGACTCTACACATGGACATCACCAGACGGTCAATACTGAAATCAGATTGATTATATTCTTTGCAGCCAAAGATCGAGAAGCTCTAAACAGCAAAAACAAGACTGGGAGCTGATTGTAGCTCAGATCATGAACTCCTTATTGCCAAATTCAGACTTAAATTGAAGAAAGTGGGGAAAACCACAAGACCATTCAAGTATGACCTAAATCACATCCTTAAGACTATACAGTGGAAGTGACAAAGAGATTCAAGGAATTAGATCAGATAGACAGAGNCAGATAGACAGAGTCTGAAGTAATATGGATAGAGGTTCATGACATTGTACAGGAGACAGGAATCAAGACCATCTTCAAGAAAAATAAATGCAAAAAGGCAAAATGATTGTCTGAGGAGGCCTTACAAACAGCTGTGAAAAGAAGGGAAACAAAAGGGAAGGCAGAAAAGGAAAGATATACTCATTTGAATGCAGAGTTCCAAAGAATAGTAAGGAGAGACAAGAAAGCCTTCTTCAGTGATCAATGCAAAGAAATAGAGGAAAACAATAGAATGGGAAAGACTAGAGATCTCTTCAAGAAAATTAGAGATTCCAAGGAAATTTTTCATGCAAAGATGGGCACATTAAAGAACAGAAATGGTATGGACAGAAGCTGAAGATATTAATAAGAGGTGGCAAGAATATACAGAAGTATACAGAAAAGATCTTCATGACCTGGATAAACACAATGGTATGATCACTCACATAGAGCCAGACATCCTGGAATGGGAAGTCAAGTGGGCCTTAGGAAGCGCCATTATAAACAAAGCTGGTGGAGGTAAATGAATTCCACTTCAGTTATTTCAAATCCTAAAAGATGATGCTGTGAAAGTGCTACACTCAATATGCTAGCAAATTTGGAAAACTCAGCAGTGCCCATAGGACTGGAAAAGGTGTTTTCATTCTAAGAAAACAATGCCAAATAATGCTCAAAGGCAATGCCAAATAATGCTAAAAGTACCACACAATTGCATTCATCTCACACTCTAGAAAGTAATGCTTAATATTCATCAAGCCTGGCTTCAACAGTATGTGAACTGTGACCTTCCAAATGTTCAATTTGGATTTATAAAAGGCAGAGGAACCAGAGAGCAAATAGCCAACATCCCTTGGATCATTGAAAAAAGTGAGAGAGTTCCAAAAAACATCTATTTCTGCTTTATTGACTATGCCAAAGCTTTTGACTGTGTAGATCACAATAAACTGTGGAAAACTCTTAAAGAGACTGGAATACCAGGCCACTTGACCTGCCTCCCGAGAAATCTGTATGCAGGTCAAGAAGCAACAGTTAAAACTGGACATGGAACAACACATGGTTCCAAATTGGGAAAGGAGCATGTCAAGGCTGTGTATTGTTACCCTGCTTATATTACTTATATGCAGAGTACATCATGAGTAACGCTGGACTGGATGAAGCACAAGCTGGGATCAAAATTGTCGGGAGAAATATCAATAACCTCAGATATGCATGTGACACCACCCTTAGGGCAGAAAGCAAAGAAGAGCTAAAGAGCCTCTTGTTGAAGTTAAAACAGGAGAGTGAAAAAGTTGACTTAAAACTCAACGCTCAGAAAACTAAGATCATGGTATCTTGTCCCATCACTTCATGGCAAACAGATGACAAAACTGTGGAAACAGTGACAGACTTTACTTTTGGGACTCCAAAATCACTGCAGATGGTGACTGGAGGCATGGAATTAAAAGGCACTTGACCCTTGGAAGAAAAGCTATCACCAACCTAGACACCTTATTAAAAAGCAGAGACATTACTTTGCCAACAAAGGTCCATCTAGTCAAAGCTATGGTTTTTCCAGTAGTCATTTATGGATGTGAGACTTGGACTATAAAGAAAGCTGAGTACCAAAGAACTGATGCCTTTGAACTGTGGTGCTGGAGAAGACTCTTGAGAGTCCCTTGGACTGCAAGGGGATCCAACCAGTCCATCCTAAAGGAAATCAGTCCTGAATATTCATTGGAAGGACTGATGTTGAAGCTGAAACTCCAATCCTTTGGCCACCTGATGCAAAGAATTGATTCATTTGAAAAGAACCTGATGCTTGGAAACAGTGAAGTCAGCAGGATAAGGGGACAACAGATGAGATGGTTGTATGGCATCACAGAGTCAACGGACATGAGTTTGAATAAACTCCGGGATTTGGTGATGGACAGACAGGCCTTGAATTCTGCCGTCCATGGGGTTGCAAAGAGTTGGACAAGCCTGAGTGACTGAACTGGGCTGAACTGAACTATTAATTTTAAATCTAAACAACAGGTTTATTTTAAACAGATCAAGGATCATTATCTTTAACAATTAGATTTTCTCTTTATAGAACTTTCTAGCTACCTTCCCCATTTTGTTCCTTTTGTGGAATTTAACATCAACTCGCTATTTCCTTATCCCTCATTCATTCATTTATTGATTCAAAAAATATATACTGGAATTCTGATGTGTCACACTCTAAATTAATGCTGAGGCCACGATGATAAATAAAACTGAATATTTTCATGAGTCATATCAATCATTGTTTTTTAGTTGCTAAGCTATGTCCAACTCTTTTGCAACCCCATGGACTGCAGCCCACCAGTTTCTGCCATCCATGAGATTTCTCAGGCAAGACTATTGGAGTGGGTTCTCATTTCCTTCTCCAAGGGATCTTCCCAACCCGGGGATGGAACCCAGGTCTCCTGTGTCTCCTGCATTCACAGGTGATTCTTTACCACTGAGCCACCTGGGAAGCCCTTTCGAATCATTAGCTTATAAATCAAAGAGAATTCAAGTATGAGGTCTTAGACACAGAATGTGTCAGGGACTTCTATGAAACTTATTAAATATCATTCAGAGTTAACATTCTTAACTTGAATGTTTTAGTCAGTATCTCTTGGGAAATAAATGGTCTGCAATTCAGTTACGTTTTCTACTGGAGTCAGATCCCTGGAAAAGAATAAAGATATGGGAACTGGTCTAATCACTTCTGTAAACATTCCAGGAAAATATTTGAAAGCATAACAGATGTTTCTATCTATGGAATGTTTCATCGAAATGTCTCTGATATCGACAGTTGCCATTTAAAAATTAAATCTGTAGGTTTTTGAGTCTTGAAGAATGTTCCCCAAAAATGTTTTGAGTCCTGAAAAATGTTCCATAATCCTTATAATCATTTGAACATAATGTGAAGATGTCTCATGGCACAAATTACTCTTCCTGTCATAGAAATTACTGAAAACCTCACCGAGAAACCTCTGATATTCTGTACAAACATGTGATGGGAGAATTAGGAGGAAGAAAGACCCGGGGACTTTTTGAAAAGCTGTCTTCCTGTCTTGGCTATGCCTGAGGTTATAACATAAAATCATCAGTAAAGCCTGGAAGTGGCAGAGACATCTGATCTATACATCTGCTTTGATGATCTGATTCGATCCCTTGTGTTATGTCACCAATAAAAGCAGAAGCAAGAAGCTTTACTATGGTAATAAAGAAATATTGTTAAGAGTCCTTCCACTGAAAACATAGGAAAGAAAGAAAAGTTCCAAAATTGCACTCATCTCCAAAAAAAAATAAAAAGACATTTGGATGGAGAGGTGCCAAAAATACTGATTTGAATGATCATACAAAACTGAATACTGAATCAAAATGTGTAAGTGGGAGGGATGACAGTAATGCTTTACCATATTTTAATTTACATTGAAAATTTGTATATGAAAGTTTTCCCATTAGAATGTAAGTAGTAATGGAATAAATTCAGAGCTCTGGGCATGTGTGCCGTGCTCAGTCACTTCAGTTGTGTCTGATTCCTTGCACCCCCATGGACTGTACCCTGCCATGCCCCTCTGTCCATGGGATTCTCCAGGCAAGAATAGTGCAGTGGGTTGTCATGCCCTCTTCTCTCTGAGCATACATAAATCCAAATGGGATGTATTGAAAATCTTAAATGTTTAGCTTGGTATTGCTTTGTTGATTATACCAATGAAAAAGATTGTAATATGTACCTGGGAGTATAGGAGCAAAGAACCTTTGAACAAAGAACTTTTTGCAGTAAATAGAAATAAATTAATTACAGTGTATTAAGGATGTGGTTTGCTTTTCACATCATTTCTTTATATGGTTTTCTTTATATATATTGTTCCTTTGTTTAAACAAACATTAAAAAAAAGCCTCTCATATGAAGAGAGACAGATTAGAGGAAGAATAGGATGATTTAATCCAACAACTGTTTACATCAGTTTTCAAGAAAGAAAATTACCAAGGAAATTTGACATTTTAACCATACTATATCAAAGCTAGTAGGGTAGCATCTGAATTAACCATGGTCAGGGAGGGGTGGTGATGGAGTCAGAAGGTAGGAAGCATGGTCCCCTCTTCGGTGAGTCCCTGTTAGGGGAAAGGACGGAACAGTTCACTCCCTGATGAGACACTGGGTGGAAGAGAGCCTCCATGTCCCAGAATCTCAAGACCTGTCGCTCTTTTCTTAATGTGGGTGAGCTCTGATTTGGACTCTTGTGTATGGCAGATATTTGCAGGAACTTGGCTCAAATTCATAAAATGAATGAGCTCATGAGTGCTGGTTCTTTCAGCCAAAGGTGGGGATAGTGGTGGATGTCTCTTTTGGGGACACCAGCATGAGGTAATGAGTTATCTTGGCTTTTGCTTTGGTCTTAACTTCTGGTGGAAAGTTGTGGGGAAATTTTGGGTGGGCAGAGACTGTCTCTCAAGAAGACAGTGGGGACAGAGCTGATGGTATTAATAGGAAAACTGTCTCAGGAAAGCATGAAGATATCATGCCACCTCTTTCTTCACAATGTTTCCTCTATACGAATATTTGAAAGGGAGTGACGATAGGAACATTTGATTTTGCTTCTTAGATATTGATCAAAAGTCTAGCATGACTTGGAATTTATTTTCATGAATATATCAGTTCCTCCAAATTTGCTGTTGCTCCTGTTCAGTTGCTAAATCATGTCCCACACTTTGCTACCTCGTGGTCTGCAGTGTGCTTGGCTCCTCTGTCCTTCACTATCGCCCAGAGTTTGCTCAAACTCATGTCCATTGAGTCAGTGATGCCATCCAACCATCTCATCCTCTGTTGCCCCCTTCTCCTCCTACCCTCAATCTTTCCCAGCATCAGGGTCTTTTTCAATAAGTCTACTCTTTGCATCAAATGGCCAAAGTATTGGAGCTTCAGTTTCAGCATCAATCCTTCCAATGAATATTCAAGGTTGATTCCTTTTGGGATTGACTGGTCTAATCTCCTTGCTGTCCAAGGTACTCTCAAGAGTCTTCTCCAGAACCACAGTTCAAAAGCATAAATTCTTAGGTGCTCAGCCTTCCTTATGGTCCAACTCTTATATCCATATATGACTACTGGAAAAAATATAGATTTACTATATGGATATTTGTGTGCAAATTGTCATCTCTGCTTTTGAATATGTTGTCTAGGTTTGTCATTGCTTTCTTTCCAAGGAGCATGCATCTTTTAATTTCATGCCTGATGTCACTGTCCACAGTGATTTTGGAGCCAAAGGAAGGGAAATCTGTTACTGTTTCCACTTTGTCCCTGTCTATTTGCCATGAAATGATAGGACTGGATGCCATGATCTTCATTTTTTGAATGTCGAGTTTTAAGCCAGCTTTTTCACTCTCATTCACACTCATTAAGAGGCTCTCTAGTTCCTTTTCACTTTCTGCTGTTAGAATGATATCATCTGTATACCTAAGGTTGTTTATATTTCTCCTGTCACTCTTAATTTCAGCTTGTGAGTCATCCAGCCCAGCATTTTGCATGATGTGTTCTGCATATAAGATAAAGAAGCAGAATGACAATATACTGCCTTGACATAATCCTTTCCCAAGTTTGAAGCAGTCTTCTGCTCCATGTCCATTTCTGACTCTTTGTACATTTTGTCAAATCCTGTGAGAGCATGCCATCTTCTTGCCACACACTGTGTTTTCCTTTCTCTCTTGGAGATCATGATACATATACTGAACTTTTTTCCCCCGGAACCTTGGTTTTTATCTTCAACTCTTCAGCTCTATTAGTGGAAACTCTCATGCACATCTCCCTAAAATGAATCTGAGCAAAATTATATGTTCCAAACTAAAATTGCATTTCTCCTCTATATATGACAAACATCCTCTTTCTCAGAGAAGTTTGTTTCCTTTTAAAGAGGGGCAGGCAAAGCCCAGCAACTAGAGAAGCATCTTTATGTTACCTGAATGCCAGCAGCAGGCAGGGGATATCAGTGATGGCTTAGAAGACTTTCTCATTTATTATTGGTTTATTGTCCTTCAAAGACAACAATGACTATTGATCCTTTGTCATTAGCTCACATTAGGTCTTTCCTACTTAAATTCTATTCTTTTTAAAATTCTAGCATTCAAAGCTTAGGCACATATACACTGAAGTGAAGTGAAAGTCACTCAGTCATGTCCAGCTCTTTGCAACACCAGAGATAGTCCATGGAATTATCCAGAGAAGAATACTGCAGTGGGTAGCTGTTCCTTTCTCCAGGGGGCCTTCCCAATACGGGTCTCCCACATTGCAGGCAGATTCTTTACCTGCAGAGCCACCATAAAATGGATAACTAATGAGAACGTACTGTATAGAACAGGGAACTCTACTCAGTGCTCTGTGGTGAATTAAATGGGAAGGAAATCTGAAAAAGAGGAAGTATGTATATATANTATATATATATATATATATATATATATATATATATATGTATGTATGTATGTATATGCTGTATATATAACTGATTCACTTTGCTGTATAGTAGAAACTAACACAACATTGTAAAGCAACTGTACTCCAATAAATTATTTCTTTAAAAGATCTTCAACAACATAGTGAGCAGATAGGGAGTTAGAAGTACAGAGCAGAATCTGCCAACAATCATGTGACATTTTCTAGAGTCAAATTTGTTTTGTTTTCAGTGTGTGATTTTTGGCAAATTTGATGTATATATTCCTGCTAATATAAAGCCAGTTTAATGATGAATAGTTCTGGCACTACTTTCCAGCAGGTGTCAGAAATCCTACTTCGATCATTTCTAGCTCACAGAGGACAGTGCTAATATTTTCTTCTCCCATCCCTGGGACAGTTTCATCATTAACTACACATCCTAAAACTGAATTCAATCACAAGGAACTAAAATGACAATGTTTACCGTGGTTAGCTGAAACTCCAATACTTTGGCCACCTGATGCAGACTCATTTGAAGACCCTGATGCTGGGAAAGATTGAGGGCAGGAGGAGAAGGGGACGACAGAGGATGAGGTGGTTGGATGGCATCACTGACTCAATTGACATGGGTTTGGGTGGACTCCAGGAGTTGGTGATAGACAGGGAGGCCTGGCGTGTTGCAGTTCATGGGGTCACAAAGAGTTGGACACAACTGAGCAACTGAACTGAAGTGAACTGAACTGAGCTGTGGTTAGAGGTTTATGGAGGAGGATGGCATAAATCAAGTAATCAATGAAAAGAAATAAAGAGTCAAAAATAGTACAATTAAAGCCCCAGATAGCCAGCAATACATTTCAAATGAGTAAGCTATTGAAGGTGCCAGTGCTCAGCCTTCTATACTATGCAACCTACCACTTAGTACAAACTCGTGCTCTCTGACTTGGCAGATTCAGAACAATTTTGTTATCCTAAAGACTTTCCTACACAATTTCTGGAGTACACATGCTCCACTTCAGATACAACTGACTGGTTATGTGATAGAATGACATTATGAAAATACAAAGGTGTGTGTGTGTGTGTGTGTGTGTATAATAGGTGAGAAGATTAAATGCGTATAATACTTGCCCATATTAATGACTCAAATAATAAATATTCAACAGAGAGAAAAAAGAGGAAAAAATAGAAAAATTTGTGAGGTTAAATAAGACCCTATTTTCAGAGAAAAAATTAGACAAATGGAACATTATACAGAGATTAAAGGAAAATCAATATTAGTCAAAAACACTGAAAAAGTGAGATAAATCTCAACACAATTTCTTGAATTTGAGCTGTTTTCATAAAAAGATATCATACCAGTTTTAAAATGGGAAAACAGATAACTTCATAAGGAAAGGCAACCAGATGAGTATCTTTTTTAGAAATACTGTTCACAAGGTCACATTAGACAAGGGGATAGACATGTAGGCTTTGGAGCAAAGGGTTATGATCCAATAAGCAAACATGAGGGCAGTTAATCTTCATATTGGAAGACTGTAGAAAGATATATTGGAATATATACAAAATTAGATGACATCCCATTCATGAATCATCTCTGTGGAATTTATCTAAGGAAAATAACTAGTCAGGAAAAAACAAACACAAAATGAAAAATAAAAATAGTCTTGAAATGAAATTAAGTAAGTTTTTCAAAGATTTAGTATTGGGAAATAGTAGTAAGAAAGGGAAGGCCAATAAAAGCAAATTAAATATCTCTAAACTCTCATA
>SJYQ01002371.1:956641-968087 GCA_006410935.1 Redunca redunca | reverse complement strand
AAAATTAAAAAAAAAAAAAAAAAAAAAACAGAAAGATGCCCTAATTGCATTAGTCTTTGAAGCCTTAAAATATCCACCATGTTGTTTTAATATATTGACAGCTGATACATCTCCATTTTGAGCAAATCCCTTTTAATTTTTGTTTACATTAAGTAAACTGACTTTTCACGCCTGAGCAAATAGTTGTTTTGTTTTGTTTTTCCCCAGAGAATGACCTCTAACATAAAAGATTCAGGCAAAACCAAATTCCAACTAGACTAATGATAGACTAAACATGTATTAAATAGTGGTTTGTTTCTAGTTAAAGTGTGTGTATAGAAGATTCTGTTGCTGTTGTTTAGTTGCTAAGTCATGTCCAACTGTTCTACGACCCTATGGAGGCCCACCAGGCTCCTCTGTCCATTGGATTTCCCAGGCAAAAATACTGGAGTGGGTTGTCATTTCCTTCTCCAGGGGATCTTCTTGAGCCAGGGCCGGAACCTGTGTCTCCTGCATTGGTAGGCAGATTCTTTTTCACTGAACCAATTGGGAAGCCCATATAGAAATATACCTCATTGACAACACCTGGTGTGTTTGTCTGAATTGTGACTTCATCACTGTAGTGTTAGTTGCTCAATTATGTCTGACTCTATGTGATCCCATGTACAGTAGCCCATCAGGCTCCTCTACCCATGAAATTCTCCAGGCAAAAATATTGGAGTGCTTTGCCATTCTCTTTTCTAAAGGATCTTCCAGATACAATGATCAAACCTGGGTCTCCTGCATTATTTGCAGGTGGATTCTTTACCAACTGAGCCACCAGAGAAGCCTCATTACTCTAAAAGGTATTTTTTATTAATAGGAAAAAACACATTTTCCCATACAAGTTCCTAAATTCAAGCTATACTCATAAAAATGCTCTATAATCTCAAAATTTTATGTAAAATATTTATAATGATTCTTTTCTACTTAAAGATACAGAGAAGTTTTCCTCAATGTTGGTGAGAACTTTTTCTGATACATTTTTAGTAATTCAAATGCCATCCAATTGCCATAGCCTATTTTTTATTCCATATAGATTTTATTTAATGAAGGCCTAAGTATAAGCTTCAAATAAAACTGCCCTGTATCTCTACCAATTATAATTATTTCTTATTTAGTTGAATATAGATGATTTACAATATTTGATAGTTTCAGGTATACAGCAAAATGATTCAGTTATATATGTATTTTCAGATTATTTTCTATTATAGGTTATTACAAAATTTGGACTTAATTCCCTGTGCTATATAGTAAATCCTTGTTGCTTATCTATTACATGAACTGTAGTTTGTATTTGCTAATTACATACTCCTAATTTGTCCCTCTTCTATTAGTAATGATAAGTTTGTTTTCTATGTCTGTGAATCTATTTCTTTTTGTATATAGATTCATTTGTAATATTTTTTTTTTTTTTTACATTCCAAATGTATGTGGTATAATCTGGTATTTATCTTTCTCTGTCTGACTTACTTCACTAAGTATAATATCCCTTTGGTAGATCCATGTTGCCACAAATGACAATATTTCATTCTTTTTCATGGCTCAGTAATATCCCACTGTGTGTGTGTGTGTGTGTGTATGTGTGTGTGTACACACCGCATCTTCTTAAGCAAATCATCTGTTGATGGGTGCTTATGTTATTTCCTCATATTGTCTATTATAAATAGTGCTGCTGTGAACACTGGGGTGTATGTGTCTTTTTGAATTACATTTTTTGTCTGGATATATGCTCAGGACTGGGTTTGTTGGATCATATGGTAGCTATTTTTAGTTTTTTGAGGAGTATCCTTACTGTTCTCCACATTTATCTTCCCACCAACAGTGTAGAGAACTCCCTTTTCTACTAACCATCTCCAGCATTCACTTGTAGATTTTTTGATAATGGCTATTGTGACCAGTGTGAGTCGGTACCTCATTGCAATTTTGATTAGCATTTCTCTAATAGTTGGTGATGCTAAGTATCTTTTCATATGCCTGCCTACCATTATTCCTTTGTTAAAAATTATCAGCTTAATTGTACCAAGTGAAAGAGAAAGTGTTAGTCACTAAGTCATGTCTGATTCTTTGAGACCTCAGTCTCTAGCCCACCAGGCTTCTCTATCCATAGGATTCTCCAGGCAAGAATACTAAACTGTGTAGCCATTCCCTTTTCCAGGGGATCTTTCTGACCCAAGGATGCATTTCTGCATTGTATCCAGTTTCTTGACCGTGTGAGCCACTAGGGAACCCGTATAGTATTTAACTAGTCTCAAAATAATTTCCACTCCAAGGACAGGGGCCTAACACATTCTTTAAGGCAGTACTATTTTTCAGTCTTTTACAAATCACATGTTCTTAATATCATTGTGAAAGGTCACAATCCATACGGAGGCAACATGGCACAATCTGGAGATAAACATATTTTGTAACCAGTCAAACCTGGATGAAAACACTTGTTCCATCATTTACAAGTTGTATGAAAATTTGCAAGTCTCAATTTCCTAAGGAGTAAAATCAATTTTAAAAATAACTAACTTAACTGTAGTTGTGAGTTTAGAGCTATTGATTCATTTACCTGCTCCCACTCCTATAAAATATAATTTGTCCAAGAAGCATAGGTAGGTAGACAGATAATCTATTATGTTTAAAAAGTTCCTTAATATTGAGCTATTCTTTGAATATTATTTATACAGTGTAACTACATTTTATTGTAATAATTACAAACACAATCATTACTACCATTGCAATGTCCTACAGTCATAAACCTTAAAAACCTCTTTATAAACAATAGCACATCTCTTCTCAAATATTACTATGAGTGATACATCTTCATTCATCAGAGAAGTGGTGTATGTAAAAAATCTTAAGTAACTCTTAGGTATAGCACATGTGATATAATTAGTAGTTCGAGAAACAAAGATTTAAACCCAACTGTGAGCATCTCCAAAGTCTTGCTCTAAGAGGTAAAATAGTTTCCTCTCTGTGATTTCCAAAGATTTTTTAGAGGGTAAAGTCTTTAAAGGTTATACCAGTTGAAAAATCATTCTCATTTAAATTATCAAACAGCATTTGGGGCCAAGCTAGATATCACATGGTAAAAAAACAAGTATAGCAAAGTGATCCTTGCCTTAAAACATGTAGCTAGTAGGACCACACATAAGTTAGAAATTTGAGGATATGTGGTGCAAATAGTAAAGAAATCCACTTGGGGTATTCTGGTGGAGTTGCAGNAAATAATCTAAACTTCATGTGGGGCAATCAAAGTAACTTCCTCCTAAAATGTGATATGTGTCTCTCTGTAGGAATCTTCCCAAATTAAAATTTATATGTTTCTTAAATTCCCAACAATGTTATATATGCTTGAAATTTGAATAAACAGAAGTAGACATAATTAAGATCATGAAAAGAAATAAAATGGAAAGATTGGAGAACTAGGTCAGTTGTATAAACATTCAATGGGAAATTTTAGTAAGTAGGTGTAATTGTTCATAAAATTATAAAATAATTGAAACTGTCTCAGTACACACACACACACACACACACACACACACACATACATCAATTATTTACATAACTGCAAAAAAGTGATCAATAGCTCTTTCAAATTAACTACATCGTAAGATGGAAAGATGGGTGGTATCAAATGACCACTTCTGTAAAAAAAAATAAAATAACACTGAGAAATGACTACTAATTAGCAAAACTTGAACATAAAAGTTAATCTCTCGTGCAAGTTTTCTTTTTCTACTGTCAAGATCAATCACTTCTGGTATCTCTCAGTCCAGTCAAAAAACAACTACTAATAGTCTATTATCAATATCTGTAGAGGATCACCATTTCAAGGCCATGATATATCTGTCATTTGTGGTCTCTACATATACCAAGGCAGCAGCATAACAACACTTTGTGGTGACAGGTGAGCATGATTTGTATACCATGGAAATTAGAGCATCCTGGTGAATTGCCTGTATGCCTATGTGAGGATGGGCTTCCTAGGTGCTAATGGTAAAAAATTTGCCTGTGCAGGAGATGCAAGAGATATGTGCTCAATCCCTGGATTGCAGAGATCTTCTGGAGGAGGAAAATGGCATCCCACTCCAGTATTCTTGCCTGAAAAATGCCATAGACCAGAGGAATCCATGGGGTCACAAAGAGTCTGACATGACTGAACACAAACACACACACACTAGGTAAGGATGAAATCAGTATGCCTAGCATTATGTCATGTGGGTGCTTTATATTATTTATTTTAATTTTGCCCCTTTAAACAGCAAAGCCAGACACATAGTCACATATATTCATAAAAGAAACTTGTGATAAATATAAGCCATGGCCATTATCAGGCAAATTGTTTGACTTTTTTTAATGTAATTATTAATTTCAGTAACATGAACCTAAAACGAGATACAAATTAAAGTTTGTAAGGTGAACTGGAACATAAAATTGGGGAACATGCATAAAGTGTTTAAGACAAGAAAAAAAATCCAAATAAGGAGAAGACAGACTGCATGTAGAGGAACTTGAAATATTCCTTATAATTGATGAACTAAGTGATCCTGGGGAAAAGATAAGAGATGCAACTAGAAAGATAGGGAGGTACAACATTGTGTAATTCTTTGGTGTGTCATTGTGAATTCCAGAGGGAAGACTATAACAGTGACATTGGGAATAACAAATTGGTAGATAACACATATGGGGCAAGGAAATGGGTTTTGAGTTTCATTAGAAATTTGAGCCAAGAATCTGTGGTACATCTATACAATGGAATACTACTCAGCCATTAAAAGAAAAACATCTGAGTCAGTTCTAATGAGGTGGATGAACCTAGATCCTATTATACAGAGTGATGTAAGTCAGAGATCAAAAACAAATATCATATATTAATCCATATATATGAGATCTAGAAAAATGGTACTGATGAATCTATTTGCAGGGCAGCAGTGGAAATGCAGACACAAAGAACAGACTTGTGGTCAAAACAGGGGCAGGAGAGAGTGGGGCAAATTGAGAGAGTAGCATTGAAGCATATAAATCACTGTATGTAAAATTAGATAGCTTATGGGAATTTGCTGTATGATGCAGGGAGCGCAAATGAGGTACTCCGTGACAACTTAGAGAAGTGGAATGGGATGGGAGTTGAGAGGGAGGTTCAAGAGGGAGGGGACATACATATACCTATGACTAATTCATGCTGATGTATGGCAGAAACCAAAATAATATTGTAAAGCAATTATCCTCCAATTAAAATAAATTCAATAATAATAAAAATAATAATGGTAACACTCCAACCAAAGAGGCTGTTCTATTTCCTCCAAAATTATATACTTACATGGTAAAGATTGGAAAATAATTGTCAGCAATCCTGATAATATGTTAATTCCAGGGTACATCTGGGAAGTATAAAGTACACCAGAAGAGTAAGATGGTAAGGGAGGAGAGTAAAGAGAATTAAAGAGTTAATATACTAGATTGTCAAATATCGTAGAGGTTGACACAATTTTAAGATTAAAATGATGGAAATCATCTATGGACTTATTAATGTTACCATGCCAAAGCTCATACTGCTTGCCACATGACAGGCTGATAAATGGGGAGAAGAGTTGTTGAGGCAAAGAATATTGACTTTATTTGGAAAGCCAGAAGACTGAAAAGAGGGTGGACTAGTGTCCTAAAGAACCATCTTGCCCAGGTTTGGATGCTAGCTTTCTTTACATAACAAAAAGTAGGGAGTTGGGAGGTAAAGTAAAAATGTGACAAGTCACTGTGATTTTTTTCATGGGTATAGGGCATTATTTTTTAACATTTAATTAATTAGACTGCATAGGTCTTAATTGGAGCTCTCAGAATTTTCATTGCATCAGGCAGAATCTTTTGATGCAGTGCATGGACACTCTAGTTACAGCCGCAGGCTTACTTGCTCAGTGGCATGTGGGATCTTAGTTCCCCAACCAGGAAAGGTCTCCTACATTGTGAGACTGATTCTTCACCACTGAACCACCAGGGAAACCCCTGGGTCATTATTGACTTTAATCTGTAACCAATGTCAGTTTTGTAGATTTTAAAAAGAATAATGTTCTTTACCAGCTCTGTAGGGGGCCATGGTGACTTGCTGTTTGCTTTGCATGTGTTTAACCAGACCTTATCTCCTTTGTGAACTTTATGTAACACATCAGCATGTCATTTTGATATATGATGCTTCATCTAAAAAATGTATATGATTAGGCCTTTGACTTCTCAAAGACGGAACACTTCTTGGAGCTTTCTGAGAATCTCCTTTCCAGGTTATAATCCTCAATTTGGCTAGAATAATATTCCCTTTTCCTCTTCTTAAAAAGTTCCAATATGGAGTCAGATTTGTTCTTCCCTATTATGCTAATGTGATAGTCACCAATGACTTGAAGAAGGGAAACTTCAGTGCAGTGAAAGGGTGGGCAGTATATTCTAGCACTGTCCAACAGAGTTTTCTGTGAAGATGAAAGTGAACTGTCCACAAAGTCCAGCATGGCAGCCTTAGCCACAGGCAACTCTTGAACAAATGAAATGTGGCCAGTGTCACTGAGGAAATGACATTTATTCTAATTGAATTAAGTATTAGTGGCCTAGGGACTTCCCTGGTGTTTTATTGGCTAAGATTCTGCACTCCCAATGCAAGAGGCCCAGGTTAGATCCCTTGTCAGGGAACTAGATCCCACAAGCCACAGCAAAGATGAAAGACCCTGTATCCCATACCTAAGATCTAACAGAGCCAAATAAATGAATAAATACAATAAATATTAGTAGTCTAAAGAAGCTACAGTACTTCTAATCACAGAACTACAGACTTCAGAAGTTAATATGCAGCAAGAAACATTGATATAAATGATACTTTCAAAAGATCCTATAAAAAGGTAAAATCATTTGAAATAATCTATTGATTTTCATGAATGCACCCCCATGATGGATTAAAAGTAAGCATTATAAATGATACTGGGGGGAAAGGTAGAGATGAACAAGGTGAAGAAAATGAAATATAAGTAAAGTGTGAAAACAATCTTAATGTTTGTTGAGTAGTTCCTGAATTAATTTTCTATAAAAGTGATAAAGCTATGATGCCGTTAAAAGTATATCATTGTTCAGTCACTGAGTCATGTCCAACTCTGAGACCCTATGGACTGCAGCATGCCAGGCTTCCCAGTCCTTCCCTATCTCCTAGAGTTAGCTCAAACTAATGTCCACTAAAAATATAGATAATGTATTAATTATGTATTATATCATTTGTTGTTGTTGTTCAATCTCCCAGTTGTGTCCAACTCTTTGCAACTATATAGTATATTTAACACAGTTAATACATGAAAAATGTAGTTAAAATATAGTAAAAGCTTATTTTTCTGCCTTGGCATATATCCTGGTTATTCTCTATCTTCCCAAGTAGATCACTTCTGTTTTGACCTGATTTATATTGCAAGAGGCTGCATTTCATCAACTACATTTCTCAGATTCCTTTGATCTATAACTTTCCATTAAGTTTGTCCATTGAGAGGAATCAGAATATCCAAGAACAAGAGAATGGAAAAATCAGAGCATCCATTGTACCTGAAAGGCATCTCCCTCCTCCCTAGCTGACACCACTTGTCTGA
Source organism: Redunca redunca (assembly GCA_006410935.1). Lineage (NCBI taxonomy): Eukaryota > Metazoa > Chordata > Mammalia > Artiodactyla > Bovidae > Redunca > Redunca redunca. The sequence continues at coordinate 960,471 of SJYQ01002371.1, read as the reverse complement.
CAGTTTCTTTCAGCTCCTCCTCTTCCTGCCCCTTTTCTAGTTATAGATCTCACTATCCCCTGCAGTCTCAATGGGAAGTTATTATGGTTTTCATTGTTGATTGACCTGATATTTAATAATTATTTGTTTTTTTTAACCCCCTCCACACCTCTGGAAACATTTCATTAAACTCTCTTTAGTTATACCCTTTTAATGGATAATTTGTGTCCTGTAAAGCTTAATTAATTGGAAATGAAGAGTAGGCCCAGAAATCAGTCCCTCAAATTGACATTCTGGCATTGAGTGTCTAATATAGTTGATAGACTCAAAGATTACATTCTTGCCAGGGAGAGGTGCTGCTGCTGCTGCTGCTAAGTCGCTTCAGTCGTATCCAACTCTGCGTGACCCCATAGATGGCAGCCCACCGGGCTCCCCCTTCCCTGGGATTCTCCAGGCAAGAACACTGGAGTGGGTTGCCAATTCCTTCCCCAATGCACGAAAGTGAAAAGTGAAAGTGAAGCCGCTCAGTCGTGTCCAACTCTCAGTGACCCTAGGGACTGCAGCCTACCAGATTCCTCCGTCCACAGGATTTTTCAGGCAAGAGTACTGGAATAGGCTGCCATTGCCTTCTCCGCATCAGTACATGACTACCAGAAAAGCCATAGCTTTGACTCTACAGACCTTTATCGACAAAATGATGTCTCTGCTTTTTTTTTTTTTTTTTTTGATGTTTCTGCTTTTTAATACACTAAGTTTGTCATAGTTATTCTTCTAAAATTCCTTTAATTTCATGATTGCATTCACCATCTGCATTGACTTTGGAGTCCAAGAAAATGAAATCTGATGCTGTTTCCACGTTTTCCCCATCTATTTTCTATGAAGTGATGGGACCAGAAGCCATGATCTTTTTTTTTGAATGTTGAGTTTTAAGCCAGCTTTTTCACTCTTCTTTCACCTTCATCAGAAGCCTCTTTAGTTCCTCTTCACTTTCTGCCTTGAAAGTGGTATCATCTGCATATCTGAGGTTGTTGATATGTCTCCTGACAATCTTGATTTCTAACTCCAGTTTGTGATTCATCCAGCCTGGTATTTTGCTTGATTTACTCCACATCTAAGTTAAATAAGCAGGACTGTAGTGTAGAGTGAAAGAGTAAAGGAAAGCTAATTTAAAACTCAGTAGATATGTTTAATACCACAGATGGAAGGTTAGAAAATACCACAGATGGAAATTTGGGGAGTTTAAAAATCAAACAGTATAACATATTTGGCGAGAAAGACAAGGCAACAAAGAAAAAATAGAGAGAAAAACTCAAGAGAAATATGGGGCAGGTGAAAAGTTCTTGAATATTTAATTATAACTGTAGAAGAAGAAATGACAGAAAATACAAAAGAAGCAATATATTAAGTGATAATGGTCAACGAATTGTGAAAACTGCTGAAAGATCTGAAACCAACAAAACAGGAAGCAGTATGAACCCTAGAAAAGATAGATAATCGGACCTATCTAGAGACTGCTAACACGGCAGGAGACTAGAGATGATGAGCAGATTTGGGGGGGTAACAGAAAAAAAAAAAAAAAAGAAACATCAAAAAGTACAGCAGCTTCCTCTTGACAGAAAACCACTGAATGACATCTTCAAAGTGATAACCAAATAAACAGATGAACCTGCCATTTGCTCCCAAAATAAAAGCACATTGAAGAATTCCAGTCAAAGAGAAATTGATCTAATTTGACACCACCAAATTATGCTAAAGGAATCATTAAAGCAAGCTATTCATGAAACAGAGAAATTATCCCATGGGAGCAGAGACTGTGAGAAGGAATATAGAGTAATAAAAAGAAATATGTGGGTAAACATAGAAATGAATAATATTATTTGTATTTTTTAAAATATATAACTTTAATAGCAAAATGGCAATAGGGAATAAATGGGGTAAAAAGGCTGTAAAATTCATTCATTGTCATTGCAAGACAGGACTAGAAAGATGTACTAGTCTTCATAAGTCAAGGATGCCCACTCCAATTTTTAGGGTATTTATAAAATATGAAATAATCCAAAATTTACAAGCTAACTGACATAAAAAAAAATAAAGGAGATAGAAAAGAACTCTAAGAAAAATAAGAGAAAGAAATAAAGTAATAAGTAAAAGACAGGAAAGGAAACAAATAGAAATTAAATATTTAGATGGCAGATATCAAACAAAATATGTTCTTAATTACATTTATGGTAAATTGACAAAAAGTGGAATTTAAAGCAGAGATTTCCAAATCAAATTATTTTTTTCAGTCAAAGATATGCTTCTTTTCAATGACAAAACTGAAATAAAATTACACATAAACATTGAGATTAAATTGTGGTACGTATACACAATGGAAAATTACTCAGCTGTAAAAAGGAGAACATTTGAGTCAGTTCTAATGAAGTAGATGAAACTGGAGCCTCTTATAAAGAGTGGTGTAAGTCCGAATGAGGAAGATAGATACTGTATATTAACACATATATATGACATTTAGAAAGACAATAACAATGATCCTACATGCAGGACAGCAAAGGAGACACAGATGTAAATAACAGACTTTTGGACTATGTGAAAGAAGGTGAAGGTGGGATGATTTGAGAGAATAGCACTGAAACATGTATATGTAAAATAGACCATGCGTAAAATAGATGGCCAGTGCAGCTATGCATGAAGCAGGGCACTCGAAGCCAAGTGTACCTGTGGCTGACTCATGTCGATGTAGAACAAAAACCACCACAAGATTGTAAAGTAATTATCCTCCAATTAAAATTAATTAATTAATTTTAAAAAACTATGAATTAAAAAAAAAGAAATCAATATCAAAAGATAATTGAGGAGCCTGTTTCTGTTCAAGATGGAAGAGTATAAGGACATGGCCTCAGTAATTATCCTATAATTAAAATAAATAGATTAATTAAAAATAAAGAATCTAAAGAAAAAGTATAAAGAATGTAGAGTGCAAAAACTGCACTAAAGACCTATTAAATCTATGGTAATGCCAAACATTAAGGCAGACAACTTTGATAGATATAAAGCTCAAATGCACGTTCATTGAGTCAGTGATGCCATCCAACCATCTCATCCTATGTTGCCCTCTTCTTCCCCTGCCCTCAATTTTTCCCAGCAACATGCACATGTATGAAGAGTCAGTTCTTCCTAGAGTGAAAAAGTTGGTTTCAAGCTCAACATTCAGAAAACTAAGATCATGGCATCTGGTCCCATCACTTCATGGCAAATAGATGGGGAAACAGTGGAAACAGTGTCAGACTTTATTTTGAGAGACTCCAAAATCACTGCAGATGGTGACTGCAGCCATGAAATTAAAAGATGCTTACTCCTTGGAAAGAACGTTATGACCAACCTAGATAGCATATTCAAAAGCAGAGACATTACTTTGCCGACTAAGGTCCATTGCCGGGGTCCAGCCCTGGTGGAACCAGGGTGATTCGAAGGAGAGACGGAATAGGCAAGGAAAAACTTATACAGAAATATAAAGGAGATTAGAAGAAATAGTATAGTAGGAAAATTAGGTGGAGAAAAGAGGCTGAATAACTTGGTTTACGGAGAAAGCCAATAAAGCTCCAGACAAGGGGCTTACACCATCTACGTGGGGCCTCCGGCGCCCGCTCGAATAGTGGAGAGTGCCCCTCCTTGGGCACTCTCGCGGATCTTGAAAGCCGGGGCAGGTAAGTAGACCTGGGGGACCACTCCGCTCCAGATGGGAATTCAGCCTGAAGTTAGAATAAAGAGGAGGAGGAGGGAGAAGAGAAAGGGGTGAGAGAAAGAGACATGGGGAGAACCAGATTCCCAAGAAACTAGGCTGAGACACT
>SJYQ01002371.1:904808-947097 GCA_006410935.1 Redunca redunca | reverse complement strand
CTCCCCCCTCCCCCCCCATACCATCTCTCTGGGTCATCCCAGTGCACCAGCCCCAAGCATCCTGTATCCTGCATTGAACCTAGACTGGCAATTCATTTCTTACATGATATTATACATGTCTCAATGCCATTCTCCCAAATCATCCCACCCTCTCCCTCTCCCACAGAATCCAAAGTCTGTTCTATACATCTGTGTCTCTTTTGCTGTCTCGCATACAAAGTTATCATTACCATCTTTCTAAATTCCATATATATGTGTTAGTATATTTCATTGGTGTTTTTCTTTCTGGCTTACTTCACTCTGTGTAATCGGCTTCAGTTTCATCCACCTCATTAGAACTGATTAAAATGTATTATTTTTAATGGCTGAGTAATACTCCATTGTGTATATGTACCACAGCTTTCTTATCCATTCATCTGCTGATGAACATCTAGGTTGCTACCCCAATGTTCATCACAGTACTGTTTATAATAGCCAGCACATGATAGCAATTTCTTTCTTTTTAATTTTATTTTTTCCAGTTTCTGTTTAACTTTCTGTTTCTATTTTTTTCCCTACCATTTTGTCTTCCCTTGTGATTCTAGAGCCAGTATGATCTTAAATTAACCTAGACTATGTGATAACTTAGGCAGTGATTATGTCTAATATTGTTTAAAAAGCACTAGTGACCTTTGGTTCAGAATGAAAATGAAACAGACAAGACACAAAAACCTCCCACAGCACTAAGTTTAGCTAGTGATTCCCTGCAAACTGTATAGCCTGCAAAGCAACAGCAGAGCAGAAGTTATATGGCTCACAAGCATATTTTTTTTTTTATTTTGTTATACTTTCTACACTCTGGATATTCACAACCAAAGGAGAAGAGTCTAAGCAATTCAGTAAACCCTCTTCAGCTAGATTCTTTCAGATTCTATAACTAGCCAGACCCACAACCCCTCAGGCAGACATCAGTAGCTGGTTACATGGCTTACCTAGGTACCTGGGGCTTTCTACCACTTTCAGAGATGGCTGCAACTCATAACGAGGAAGATAGGACCTCAATCTAGTTATATTACCTAAGGTTACCTGTTTTTTCTTCTCTCTCTCTATTTTAATCGACTTAGCACCATCTTTATACAAATCAACTATACACACAAACACATCAAGAACTATGGAACTGTATGCATTAAATTTTGACACAACAACACAAAAGATCTAAAAAATAGCTAAGATGATGCTGAATTAAAAGCATTCCAATGACATTTTTATTCCACACATGTTTGTGGAATCTAGAAGAAGCAGCAAAACTGAACCTGTTTTTAGGGCAGGAATAGATGTGCAGACATAGAGAAATAATGGGTGGACATGAGAGAGAAAGGGGAATGGGATGAATTGAGAGAGTAGTGCTGGCATACGTGTATTGTCTGTAAAACAGATGGCTTTTGGGAAGCTGCTGTATAGCACAGGGAGCTCATCTCAGTGTTCTGTGATGACCCAGACGGGTGGGATGGAGTGGTGGGAGGGAGGTCCAAGAGGGAGGGGACATATGTATACATATAGCTGATTCACACTGTTGTACAGCAGATACTAACAAAACATTGCAAAGCAGCTCTGTTGTTCAGTCATTAAATTGTGCCGGACTCTTTGTGACCCCATGGACTGCAGCACGCCAGGCTTCCCTGTCCTTCACCAACTCCCAGAGCTTGCTCAAACTCATGTCCATTGAGTCAGTATTTCCATCCAACCATCTCATCCTCTGTGGTTCCCATCTCCTCATGCCTTCAATCTTTCCCAGCATCAGGTTCTTTTGCAATGAGTTGACTCTTCACATCAGGTGGCCAAAGTATTGAACTTTCAGCTTCAGCATCTGCCGTTCCAATGAATATTCAGGGTTTATTTCTTTTAGGACTGATACTCGAATGGAAAGAAATAAAATGAGATGCAGAAATATTTCACATACTACATAAATATGGACCTAAGCTCATTCTGAGTCACTTTCTTACAAAGTTCACACATGGATATTAGCTTTGCTCACCCCCTCCATCATTGCTGAAGCATGACACTTGACTTCTAAAACATAATTAATGCATTTAACTTAAAAATCACAATTATTCAGTGAAAAAGATCTGCTCATTTTCACTCATGCCTAAGGCATGAGGAGACAAATTTCAGACATCTTAATTTTAATTAATAAGAATCTATTTATAAATTAAAAGAAAAAGAAAACTACTGCCAAGGACTTCATATAAATTTAAGAGTGTGTTGGCAGTTTTATTATAAACCCTAAGAGATTTATTGCAAAAATTCACTTAAGGCAGATTTTAGCTTTGAGAGAAACTATTATTTCTAAACATTACTCTGAAATATATTATCTGATTAATTTAAAAAGAGATCAGGAAGCTTCCAATAGAGAAATGAGGATAGAAAAAAGAAAAACAATATTATTAAACTCTGTATATTTAAAATTTTAAACCAAAGCTCTTTACTGCATAGAAAAGCACAGTAGTTTTTAAGGAATTTAGAAACTGTCCTAGATACCCTCTATTATGCAATGAGTTGTGCTAAAACATCGACTTCAAGCAATAGGACTTTGTGACATGAAAGAATATTGTTGGTCAGGATTGATTTAGCTGGGCCCGTGTTCAGTTCCTATGGCAGATATTCAGGTTACCATGGACTGAATGGCTCAGCTGGTTATGAAGCCAACCTGAGGAGTCCAGGCAGCTTCATTCACATGTGTGGTACCTTGGCAGGACTGAGTGGCAGAGTGGGCTTTCCCAAGCCCCTTTGTCTCTCTATGAGTCTCAGGCAGCCTCACCCGATCTGTAATGTGGGAACCACAGATCTCTGATGGCAGGTCAGGGCTCTGTGAGCAAGTGCCTGAAGAAGCCGAGGCAAAGGATTCAGAGCTTCTCATGACCCAGCCTTGGAAGTTCATAAGCTCACTCCCACCATATTCTCTTGGTCAGGCAGGTCAAAAATGCCACCCTAGATTCAGGAAAAGAGGAATAGTAAATCACTGTGGGCATCCTCAACACAGACCTTTTATTTTAATCAGTATAATTTTAGATAACATCAGAAATCATGCACATTGCACCTTGCCTTTTTTAAAAAAAAAAAAATTATGTATTGCCTTTATGATACATATCTTATTCAGTCAGTCAGTTCAATCGCTCAGTCGTGTCCGACTCTTTGTGACCCCATGAACCACAGCACGCTAGGCCTCCCTGTCTGTCACCACCTCCCAGAGTCCACCCAAACCCATGTCCATTGTATTGGTGATGCCATCCAACCATCTCATCCTCTGTCGTCCCCTTCTCCTCCTGCCCTCAATCTTTCCCAGCATCAGGGTCTTTTCCAATGAGTCAGCTCTTCGCATCAGGTGGCCAAAGGATTGGAGTTTCAGCTTCAACATCAGTTACTCCAATGAACACCTAGGACTGATCTCCTTTAGGATAGTTTTGAAATTCCTTATCTATATAATTAAATGTCTGGATTAAGTATTGCAAGATGTCTTTGTAATTTTATTTTTATTATTTTTTCTTTTCTCACATTTTTATCTGTGAAAGTGAAGTGCTCAGTCGTGTCTGACTCTTTGTGACCCCATAGACTGTAGCGTACCAGGCTCCTCTGTCCATGGGATTTTCCAGGCAATAGTACTGGAGTGGATTTCCATTTCCGTCTCCAGAGGATCCTCCCAACCCAGGGCTCGAACCTGGGTCTCCCACATTGTAGACAGACAATTTACCATCTGAGCCACCAGGGAAGTCCTTTTTTATTTATGAGATAACTATATTCATGGTATAGTAACAACAAAAAGAAGCCAATTTAACAATGGTAGCAGAAATATGATCTAAAAAATGAGTCAGTGTCCCCGAACTCTACTATTTCTTTTCCTTCAAGGAAAATGATGCTTTTTTTAAAATGAATAAGTTATATATCTTAATATTATGTGAGTTTTAAAAATAATTAATTGTATTTATTGATATCATTTCAATATCAGTTCAATTCAGTTGCTCAGTCATGTCCATCTCTTTGCAACCCCATGGACTGCAGCACACCAGGCTTCCAGGTACATCCACCAACTCCCAGAGCTTGTGTAAACTCATGTCGACCAAGTCGGTGATGCCATCCAAGCATCTCATCCTCTGTCATCCCCTTCTTCTCCTGCCTTCAATCTTTCCCAGCATCAGAGTATTTTCCAGAGTCAGTTCTTTACATCAGGTGGACAAAGTATTGTTTCAATATCAGTGACACATTTTTTAAATTAATTTCTATTGGAGTATAATTGATTTATGATTTTGTATTAGTTTCTTTTGTACTGCAAAGTAAATCAGTTATGCTTATATCCACACTTGTTAGATTCTTTTCCCGTATAGTCCATTACAGAGCATTGAGCAGATTCTCTGTGCTAAACAGTAGGTTCTTATTAGTCATCTATTTTATGTATAGTAGTGTGTATGTTTCAATCCCAATCTCCCAAATTATCTCTCTTCCACTTACCCATGGATAACCATATGTTTGTTTTCTACATTGTGACTCTATTTCTGTTTTGAGCTCATTTGTGCCATTTTTTGTTAAGATTCTACCTATAAGCAATATCATATGATATTTGTAAATTTAACAGTGTGTCTTTAAATCACACATTTTTCATTTAATACATTAACAGATTTTTAATTCTCACTTTTGTACAGTCTCCTCCATATTGTTTATTATATTTTGATCTAAAATTTGCCTTAGAGACTGGTAGAAGGTTAGCAGTGCAAAGAATTGTAAGGGTGAAACTTTACCTTGCTGGCAAGCTAAAAAGGTAGCCTGCCTTAGTTTCATGAATGCTATTACAGTAGAAAACAGGAGAACACTTTGCCAAAGACAAAGGGTTCTACCGTTAATGGTACAGTGGGCAGCACAAACTTCACATTCACCTAGCTGGTCTCCTAGTTGTTCTTGATCCCCAGGTCCCACAGGACTCCCGGAATTGCAGGTGAATTCCGTCCAAAGTGTGTCAGAGCTAAGGAACATTGACCTCAGCGAACCCCAAACTTATCAGGTGGCTGGTAACAAACATGCCTAAACTTTGCTGGGTGGAAACATATTATATTAGCTTTTTTTTTTTTTTTAAACAAACCTGTCCTCTACCATGAAGGAAGAAGCTAATTCTATCTTCTAAGAGGTACATTATACAAATATTACTGGAAAGACAACAATAATTATAGTAAGCTCTTAATGCCTTTGCTCAGAAGATGTGCAAAGATGTGAGAGCTCCATGGAGAACTATGTCCTCACAGCAAGAGGATAAAAATGTTGTCATGGTAACTTGGAAGAAAAAGAGAATCTCACAAGGTTCTTATTCTGACAAGTACCTCTGAACCAAGCATGTACCATTTGTAGAAATCAACCCATACTCTTCAGGATGGAAGCATGGAAGTAGAAGAATACAAAATCTTTAGCATTTTGATGCATATAGAAGTCTTAAGTGTTTATAAAATGAACAAGATAAAGGAAAGAATCTCTGAAATAAATGAAATCTCAAAGAGGTAGAACTATAATTGCTTACTCTTGAGGTATTTTATAGAATTTTCCATTTTCTAATTAAATATTTATACAAGCAATATTACTGTGTATTGATATTATATTCTCCCTGGAAATGTGTCCTTATGGTGGCTCCCAAATAATGTGACATCTGCTCCCTTTAAGAATGAAGAGGTGGGAGAATTTCAATAAAAGTTACAGCAAAAATAACTCAGGGATGAAAAGTACATGAGTTAGTAGTAAGGATGCTTCTATATCCAATGGATGTTGTGATAGTTAATGTCTCCATATTATTTTAGTAAGTGTATCATTAAGGTATAGTATTGGAAAAGCTAATATCAAGGAACACATCATTTGCTTGACCTCTGTTCAAGACATTCCCATCAATATATTTCAAAGAAAGTCATTTTTAATGTTTAATCTCATGAGATAGTTTGTCATCCAAAATGCTAAAATGGGGAAATGTTTGAAGATAGAAATGATTTACTACACAGGGCTATTTTTAAAAATCCAAATGTAAATTATTTTCTCTCACGGGATTAAACATTTTGTTTAAAAAAAGCAAAATATTTTGCTTTTAAAGAACAATAAAGCTGCTTAGTGAAAGTGAAGTCGCTCAGTGGTGTCCAATTCTTTGCGACCCCCTGGACTGTAGCCTACCAGGCTTCTCCGTCCCTAGGATTCTCCAGGCAGGATACTGGAGTGGGTTACCATTTTTTTCTCCAGGGGATCTTCCCGACCCAGGGATCGACCCGGGTCTCCCGCATTGTAAGCAGACGCTTTAACCTCTGAGCCACCAGGGAAGCCCAGAGCTGTGTTAGTACCTGAGAAATCCAAGTGTAATATATCAAAGTAATAAAAGCCCTTGTCTGAGTTATAAATATGTACGTTTTCCAGTAACCTAAAGATCTGATTCCAGACAAAGTGACTAATATTTTCTCAAATATATGTATATTTCTATCCTGAGATTCCCATCTTCTGTTTAGTTATTAACCATGGATACACTTCGCAACTATTATAAATGTACTACATAGATCATGCTTTCCTGGTGGCTCAGGGGTTAGAGCATCTACCTCCAATGTGGGAGACCCGGGTTCGATCCCTGGGTCAGGAAGATCCCCTGGAGAAGGAAATGGTAACCCACTCCAGTATTCTTGCCTGGAGAATCCCATGGATGGAGGAGCCTGGTAGTCCACGGGGTCGCAAACAGTCGGACATGACTGAGCGACTTCACTCACTCACTTATATAGATCTTAGTCATCGCTAAAGTTCTAAGCATAGAAATATGTTTTTGTTTGTTTGTTTGTTTGTTTTAATCAACAGGGATAATGTTTTCCTGAAGCAGAAAAAGTGAGTGATTATATCAAATTCCCTCAGTGTTTCCAAAATGGCCTGCTAAAGCCCTTCATTCAAACCACAAGGCAGATAATCAATACAAGTTGTGCTCTATCTGTTACTTCTCTAAAATTCTAGCTCTGAAATGAAAGTTTCCTATCGAAGTAAATGACTTTTTCACATTGCCATTAGTTTAGGAACCATCTTTAGTTTAATCTGCCAAAACAATATTTTATTACTAAAGTTAATTCTCTAACTTCCTGAATGCTGTTATTTTAAATTATCTGCTTACTTGAATACATAATCACATAAAGATTCCTCTGGGAACACATGAAACCACACGCATTAAACATCAAAGTACCTGCCCCACATCTTTAGGTGACCTGGTCTCCAGGTGAAGGGATGCTATGGTTAGGTGTGAGCTAAGTCAGTTCAGTTGAGTCTGATTCTTTGCATCCCCTTGGACTGTAGCCAGCCCTCCAGGCTCCTCTGTCCATGGGATTCTCCAGGCAAGAACACTGGAGTGGGTTGTCATGCCCTCCTTCGGGGATCTTCACCTATAGTTGTTTTTTATATCATTTACAGCGTTCCTTCCAGGGAATAAGTGGCATTCCTTGGATTTAGTAACTTGCAGTTTTGAGGAGGTAACTCTCTGTTACCTGCTTTGTTCATTCTCATCTTCCCTGTGCTCTGGGCAGGGGACTGGTAAAAGTGAAGATCAGCAGCCAAGGGGAATTGTCACTTGAGACAGGACTTAACTGCCTCAGAAGGTGCATCAAGGTTCACTCAGAGCCCATGAACAGAGAGTGGGGCAGTTTTAAGATGGAGTAAATTGAAGCCATTGCATTCTTTGGGCAATTAATTTAGCTATATTTGCATATGTTGTGTTCTTTCCCTGGCATGTTATACTCAGGAAAACTTGCCAATTACCTAAGCAGAATCAAGCCACAGTGGCAGGTCTGATCATGAGCTTGGATACTTAGTAGAGATTAAATGATAATTGTTATTATTGAAATCCCCCCAAAACGTCTGCTTTGTGGAATGTAGGCTGTTAACATCTGCTATGTGAATAGATATTATTTTTCCAAATAGTCTGAAACTTTGATGTGTTGATACAGTGAAAATATAAAAATTATATAAGGCCTAAAATATTTCTTGTTACTAAATTGCAACTTTGAAGGTGATCAAGTTATAGTTCATGGTATAATGTTTTGAATCTGGTTAATTCACATAAGCTGCATGTGCCCAGTCACTCAGTTGTGTCCAACTCTTTGTGACCAATGGACTGTAGCTCACTAGGCTCCTCTGTCCATGGAACTCTCCAGGCAAGAATACTGGAGTGGGTTGCCATTTCCTTCTCCACGGAAACTTCGCAACCCAGGTATCGAACCTGAGTCTCTGGAGTCTCCTGAACTGGCAGGATAATTCTTTAAAACTTCACCCCTGCCACCCCAGAAAGCCTTCACAAAAGCCATAAAAAAGCTCTAATTATTTTAAGGAAATACTTACAGGGCTGGCTGCATGGGCTACTGACCAGTTGCAGTCATGCTCTGCCTAACCTGGAAGGATCATCTACCTGGGGTTTAATGGTCAGTGACCATCATCTTGAAAATGTTAATAGTTTTATCTTATTTTTATTATTTTACTATTTACTTTCCAGTTTTATTGTTATAATTGCCATAAAATTGTATTAGTCTAACAATGATTTGAAATATACATATATTGCAAAATGATTACCACAGTAAGTTCAGTTAACATCTATCACCTCAGTTCAGTTCAGTCACTCAGTCATGTCCGACTCTTTGTGACCCCATGAATTGCAGCACGCCAGGCCTCCCAGTCCATCACCAACTCCTGGAGTTCACTCAGACTCACGTCCATCGAGTCAGTGATGCCATCCAACCATCTCATCCTCTGTCGTCCCCTTTTCCTCCTGCCCCCAATCCCTCCCAGCATCAGAGTCTTTTCCAATTAGTCAACTCTTTGCATGAGGTGGCCAAAGTACTGGAGTTTCAGCCTTAGCATCACTCCTTCCAAAGAAATCCCAGGGATGCTCTCCTTCAGAATGGACTGGTTGGATCTCCTTGCAGTCCAAGGGACTCTCAAGAGTCTTCTCCAACACCACAGCTCAAAAGCATCAATTCTTCAGTGCTCGGCTTTCTTCACAGTCCAACTCTCACATCCATACATGACCACAGGAAAAACCATAGCCTTGTCTAGACGGACCTTTGTTGGCAAAGTAATGTCTCTGCTTTTCAATACGCTATCTAGGTTGGTCATAACTTTTCTTCCAAAGAGTGAGTGTCCTTTTTTAAATTTCATGGCTGCAGTCACCATCTGCAGTGTTTTTGGAGCCCTAAAAAACAAAGTCTGACACTGTTTCCACTGTTTCCCCATCTAGTTCCCATGAAGTGATGGAACCAGATGCCATGATCTTCGTTTTCTGAATGTTGAGCTTTAAGCCAACTTTTTCATTCTCCGCTTTCACTTTCATCAAGAGGCTTTTTAGTTCCTCTTCACTTTCTGCCATAAGGGTGGTGTCATCTGCATGTCTGAGGTTATTGATATTTCTCCCAGCAATCTTGATTCCAGTTTGTGCTTCTTCCAGCCCAGTGTTTCTCTTGATGTACTCTGCATAGAAGTTAAATAAGCAGAGTGACAATATACAGCCTTGACGTACTCCTTTTCCATTTGGAACCAGTCAATTATTCCATGTCCAGTCTAACTGTTACTTCCTGACCTGCATATAGGTTTCTCAAGAGGCAGGCCAGGTGGTCTGGTATCCCCCTCTCTTTCAGAATTTTCCACAGTTTATTGTGATCCACACAGTCAAAGGCTTTGGCATAGTCAATAAAGCAGAAATAGATGTTTTTCTGGAACTCTTTTGTTTTTTTCGATGATCCAGCAGATGCTGGCAATTTGTTTGCAAATTTTTATTTTTAATTGATTTTTATTTCTATAATAACCATTTAAAAAACTACACTCTTAGCAGGTATTGCTGGATCCCCTGTTGACTCAGATGGTAAATAATCTGCCTGCAGTGCGAGATACCCAGTCCCTGGGTTAGGAAGATCCCCTGAGTAGAAAATGGCAACCCATTCCAATATTCTTGCCTGGAAAATCCAATGGACAGAGAAGCCTAGTGGGCTTGGGGTCACAAAGATTTGGACATGACTGAATGACTAACACTTTCACTCTTCACTTTTTAGTAACTTTTAAATATACAGTACAGGAGTGTTGATTAAGGTCATTGTGTTGTTATATCTCCAGCACTTATTTACCTTACAACTGAAAGTTTGTACATTTGTTCTGTGAATGAGATGGGATGAAACAGGAGGACTAACCCTGAGCTTGGAGCTTTACCCGAGTCTCTCTGCCTCCTAGGAAAGGTTTTCAGACCTTCTCTTGCCACTCTCCTAGACTTCAGCCACTTGGCCCCTTCCCTGAACCTATGCATGACAGCTGTAGCTTATGTCCTTGGCAGGGAATCTGCCAAGGGTGTTTGTTGTGGGTGAGCTGAGATGTAGGAACCCTGGGCAGCTGAGATGGGCAAAAGGTGGTAGCTGTTCCTGCAAACCATGTCTTCAGGGTCTGCACTCTCCCTGCAACCATCTCTATGCACAAAGGAAGCACTAGTATATTATGGAATTTCTATTATGTAGAAATACTATATATCAGGGAGAGACCATAAAACGCAAGAAAAAGTTATATTTCAATGGTATGTTTATTTCTTCTGCTTTTTGTACAAGGGTCTGTGTTTTTGAGCCATGAAAATCATTCAACCTCATTTCTTCTACATTTTTTAAAATAAATCCAAGAATTCTGCCCCCCCAAACTTTAGCTATTAATAAGCTAGACTTTACTCACGTACATCTAAGAGAAAACAAAAGTGTATCACATGCATTTGTATAACATGGATTTGCTTTATTTGTTATGGGATAAGGAAAGTAAGTTGAGAGTAGAATTAGAGAAAGATGTAAAGAAATTCTGTGCTCATTCCTTGAATGGGAAACTAAAACTAAATGCCAATTCCAACTACTTTGACTGTTCAAATAGATACCTCCATCTAAACGAAAGTAGACAGGCGGAGTCTGTTCCACGTATTTACAAATGAGTATCTGCTTGCTGGATAGAATCTTTCCTCAGAATAAGAAGATCATTAATTAATATAGACATCATGATCTTACAATTTAAATTTAGGGAGAAACTCTACGAAGAATTTTTTTTTAATGGTCTATTACATGTTTTTTCATTAGGTATGTGGTCTCTCCTCAACAGTGGTTCAACTTAGGATATTTTGACATTACACTTGTTTGAAAGTGGTATGCATTCAGTAGGAATTGTGCTTCATATTGTAAGTTTGGGTCTTTTCTGGGCCAGCGATGTGCGTACCTCTCTTCTCTCCTGAGGCTGGGTCCTGGGCAGCCACACTATCCCCAGGGTGAACAAAGATATATTTGCAAACCATCTGCACCCAGACAGCCCAGCCCTTCTGTTTTTCATTGTCAATATAGTATTCAGTGGGGCTTCCTAGGTGGTTCAGTGTTAAAGAAACTGCCTGCCAATGCAGAAAATGTGGGTTCAATCTCCAGGTTGGGAAGATCCCCTGGAGGAGGAAATGGCAACCCACTCCAGTATTATTGCCTGAAAAATTCCATGGACAGAGGATCCTTGCAGGATACAGTCCATGGGGTCACAAAGAGTCAGTTTCTACTGAGTGACTGAGCCTGCATGCAGGCACAGTATTCAGTAAATTACATGAGGTTTATTCAGCTCTTTATTCTAAACTAGGCTTTGTGTCAGATGATCTTGCCCAGCTATGGGCTAATGGTAAGTTTTCTGAGCACATTGAAGCTGGGCTGTGCTAAACTCTGATGCTCTGTGGGTGAGGAGCATTCAGTGCATTTTTGACTTATGATTTTTTCCTGTTCATAGTGGGTTTATGAGACATAGTCTCATTGAAAGTGGAGGAAGATCTGCGATGAGTTTTTGTCATACATTTGAATGACACTGAAAATGCTCTTCCCTCCTTCTGGCCCCAGACTTGTGACGGGCAGGCTTGGTACTTACTCTGCACTATACTCTCCCACTGGAGTGATCCCTGGGCACAGAAAAGAATGCTTTTTACAAAACAATTGCACACACTCATCTCCTCAACCAACACACTATTAAATAAAGAGGTGCGACTTTTTGCTCTGGTATAACGATTTTATTTATATTTCATGTTTTAAAACCCCAGCTGAATATAATATAATTTTAGTAGCTCATTTCTCCTGAGGCGTCAACACCATCCATCACTCTCGCTGCCATCTGGCATGTCTGAACCATCGTGATCAGCACTTTATGTGGAAATTAAAGCATTCAGTTGGTCTCTCTTCAACGAAGTTCTGAGGTCAGGGACAATATTACTAGCAGCAGTGACGATGCATTTTTATCACACACTTGAGAAACATCCATTCAACATATTTTATGACTTTCTAGGTTAAGACTAGCCAAGCTTTTCTTTACTTGCACTGACCCAACATGGGGGTCATTCTGTATAATAACTATCTAAGAATCATTCCAATTTATAAAGCTGCATTCAGATAAAAGCTTAGCAGCAACAACTACAATTTTATCATTCTTTCTTTCCCTCCATATATGAATGAAATATGTATAAATATATAGCTAAATAACAAATCACACACATACTTTACTGTATATATGCATATACTTTGTCATATATTAACATTTTTATTTGTTGTATATTTATGTCAATCTGCCTATCAGTAGTGTGTTTTTAGTCCCTGTTAAAAAGTGCGTAAGTGGGAACTCCTCTGGCAGTCCAGTGGTTGATGTCACCTTCCAGTGCAGTGGTGTGGGTATTCACCCTTAGTCTTCTGGTTTCTCTTTCCTATCCTCCCTATCACACACAACGTACCCACTTGGTAGTGCACTCACATACACACAAATGCATACACAGAGTACAGCAACCCCAGCCATGATACAAAGAGCAGGCTCATTAGAACAAAGATGTTGCTACCATACCAGATACAGAGTTTTCATGGAAACAAAGCGCAGATATTCTTTGTGTATAAAAAGCAGTAATTTAGAACCATGTATATATTGAAACACAATGCTCGGAAAATTTCAGAGATGCAATCAGTCTCCTTGAAAGTATTGAGAAAGGGAAAATAATTTTATAAATATAAAAATATTATAAAGACATTCTGTTCAATTCAGTTCAGTCACTCAGCTGTGTCTGGCATATTTTTTTAATATATTCATTTTTAATATCAGAAAAGATTCATTTCTAATATGAATGAATATATTAGAAACAAATATGTATATTTGAAACAAGTATTAGAAACAAATATATATATATATACACACACACATATATATGAATACTTGGAAAAGGAAATGGCAACCCAGTCCAGTGTTCTTGCCTGGAGATTCCCAGGGACAGAGGAGCCTGGTGGGCTACAGTCTATGGGGTCGCACAGAGTCAGACACAACTGAAGCGACTTAGCAGCAGCAGCAACATATGTATACTGATGCTTACTCTGAAAATAAGAAATCACAAATATTTTCTCCTATGTTCCTTTAAAATTTTATAGCTGTATATTTAGATCTGTTATTGTTTCTGTTCTAATTTTTGTATGAGATTTAATGATTTGCTCAAGGTTTTGTTTGGTTTGGCTTCAGTTTCTGCTTTTATTGTTTCAACACAATCTGTCAAAAATACTAAGCTTCCTTCACTGAGCTGATTTTGTGGTTTTGTAATTGATTTTCTGAGAGGTTTCTTTTTTTTTCTTATCATGAACAAGTGTCAGATTTTGTGAAATGCATTTTCTATATAAATTATGACCACTGAGTGTTTAACTTTAGGATGATGTATTGGTGGATTATATTGATTTACTTTTGGATATTGAGCAAGTTGCATTCTCGGAACTAAGTCCACCTAGTCCTGATGTGTTTGTTTTTTATGTAATGCTGGTGTTGATTTCCTAGTATTTTGCTGGAAGTTTTTGGATCTTTGATCTTAAAGGACATAGACAATAGTTTTCTCTTTTGTGTATACTGTATTTCTATGATTTTGCTATCAGAGTAATTCTGGCTTCATAAGATGGGTTGCGAAGTGTTTTTTCTTTTAATATATCCTGGAGGAAATCTTATAGAATTGATTCTAACTTTTCTATAACTATTTGGTGGAACTTGCCAATGAAATAGTCTGATACTAAGGATTTCTTTTATGAAGGGATTTAATTACTAAGTCCATTATTTTAATGAATTTAAGACAATGCAAATTATTTCATNNGAGTTGTAATAGTTTATGGTTTTCAAAAAATGGTTTGATTTCAGCTATGTTGTTGATTTTGTTTTTTTCTAGTTGTTTTATTCCCTTATCCTTTCAATGTCTAACTGATCTATACTGATAGCCTCTTTTCCATTCTGATGTTGGTAATTTGTTTATTTGCTTTTTTTTCATCAGTTTCAATTCTATTGCTCTTTTCAAAGAACCAGCTTTCAGTTGGATTGATTTTCTCTTTCAATTTTCCGTTCTTAATTTTATCAATTTCTGTTCTTATATCTGTTATTTTCTTACTTCTGCTCACTTTGAATTTATTTAGTTAATGAGGGAGAAACTTAGGTAATTGAGCTGAACTCTGCTTCTTTTCTAATACAGTAAATCCCCTACATAAGAACAGGTTCTGTTCTGAGAGCACTTTCAAAAGTCCAGTCTATTTGTAAGCCCATCATAGTTAGCCCAGGTACCCAACTAACACAGTCAGCTGTATAACACGGTACTGTCAGAGGCTTGTAATACTTTTCACAAAAATAACACACAAACACACACACACAAAAAAAACATTTTAAATCTTACAACTCAGTACTTAGAAAGTACGATATTACAGTATAATAGCTGGCACACAGGGACTGACACAAGTGAACAGGCAAGAAGAGTTACTGGCTGGAGAAGGGAGAGGAGGTGGGAGATGGTAGAACTGAAAGGGCTGTCAGCAGCGGGAGATGGAGGGCAGGCTGCAACTTCACTCACACCTGATGTTGATAGCACAGTTCTGGTTCCTTGGTGGATTCAATTCTGCCTGTGCTTAGTCGTTCAGTCGTGTCCAGTTCTTGGGGGCCCCGTGGTATGCAGCCCTCCAGGCTCCTCTATCCATGGGATTCTCCAGGCAAGAATACGGGAGTGGGTTGCTATGCCCTCCTCCAGGAGATCTTCTCAACCCAGTGATCAAACCCAGGTTTCCCTCACTGCAGGTGCCTTATTCACTTCTGATCCACGAAGGAAGCCCTCAATTCTGTCTACCCTCTCCAAAAAAAAAAAAAAATCCTGTGGAGTCTGGCAGTGGCTTTTTCCTCTCACTACGGATGACACAGTAGCAACTGGACCGCGTTCTGAACAGCTGCTGCACTCTCCGTTACCATGCTGCCTTCCAGTCCTTTGTCTCAGAAGCCAGCAATGCCTCCTCACATAAAGAATACCCCCTAATCGTCTCCTGTGTCATGACTCTCTTCGCTTCTTCAGTTACTTCTTCTTCCTCTTGTCTCCATGAGGTGTTCCCTCCTCTCTGTAGGCCCATTCCCATCTTGGAAGTCCTCACTGAGGTCCATCCTTGCAGTTATGGTGAGATGCATTTACCCACAACAGGGCAGTGCAGTGAAGTCATCCATGGACCTCTACAGTTGTCAAGTAAAAAGAGCTGACTTTAGCCAAAAGTCAACATGAAATTTGATTTTATTGTAAATGCATACTTTAGTTACTAGGAGAAGGAAATCACATGTAAAATTATGAGATTATAAGATATTTCAGATCAGCTAAATATCTAACATACTCTATGAATGACCTTATAACACTATGTATTTGATGAAAGGAGATATCCAGGAATAACCTTATAGTACTATATACTAGATGAAAGGAAATATCCAGGAATATATTGAACTGTGTGAGATAATCAAATAGAATAAATAATAGGATTAAAAGACTGAAGAGCATCTGATAAAAAGGCAGACTCATCACCTCAGAAGGAAATAAGTAACAATTTTGCAGAGCTTGGGAAGAACACAAATTACTCTCCGTGTTTTTTTATGTGAACTTCATTTCACTGTGATGCTAGATATAGATCCATGATCTATCTGAAGTCTTGAGAGATTTGGGGGAATATTAAAAAACATGCACAGTTCAGTTCAGTTCAGCCACTCATTCGTGTCTAACTCCTTGTGATCTCTTGGACTGCAGCACTCCAGGCCTCCCTGTCCATCAGCAACTCCCGGAGTTCACCCAAACTCATGTCCATCGAGTTGGTGACAGCATCCAACCATCTCATCCTCTGTCATCCCCTCTCCTCCTGTCTTCAATCCCTCCCAGCAATAGGGTCCTTTCAAATGAGTCAGGGACTTCACATCAGGTGGCCAAAGTATTGGAGTTTCAGCTTCAACATCAGTGCTTCCAATGAATATTCAGGGCTGATTTCCTCTAGGATGGACTGGTTAGATCTCCTTGCAGTCCAAGGGACTCTCAAGAGTCTTCTCCAACACCACACTTCAAAAGCTTCAATTCTTCAACTCTCAGCTTTCTTCATAGTCCAACTCTCACATCCATACATGACTACTGGAAAAACCATAGCCTGACTAGATGGACCTTTGTTGACAAAGTAATGCCTCTGCTTTTTAATATGCTGTCTAGGTTGGTCATAACTTTTCTCCCAAGGAGTAAGCGTCTTTTAATTTCATGGCTGCAGTCACCATCTGCAGTGATTTTGGAGCTCAGAAAGTAAAGTCTGCCACTGTTTCCACTGTTTCTCCATCTATTTGCCATGAAGTGATGAGATGGATGCCATGATCTTAGTTTTCTGAATGTTGAACTTTAAGCCAACTTTTTCACAGGTTATATTTTATCTTATGACTGAGCGACTGAACTGAATGCAGTTATAAAATCTTACTAAAGAGCTACCTGTTTCTTTTTCTTATCACTATTTACCAAAGAAACTGAGAATAAAATCCTGAAATAGATTTCTTTTTCTACCTTATGAGGTAGAACTGTATTTTGTTGTGTGTACCAAATTTGTGGGTTATTTTGGTGTAAAAATTGATATGCACTTTAAATATGAGCATATTGGGATATAATTTAATGTAGGAAATATTAATATGAAGTTTTAGAGGAAGACTCTGTGTATTGAACAATTTTACACTGAGATTTTCTGGGAATTGCCCCTTTTATTGTCAATTTTAGTTCACAGAAGTTTGATCTAGCCGTTGCTCCAGTCATGTCCAATTCTTTGCAACCCCTTGAACTGTAGTTTGTCAGGTTCCTCTGACCGTGGGATTCTTCAGGCAAGAATACTGGAGTGGGTATCCATTCATTTCCTCCTTCAGGGGATCTTCATGACCCAGAGATCAAAACCAGGTCTCCTGAACTGCAGGCAGATTCTTTACTATCTGAGCCACCAGGGAAGCCCATAGCACTTCTTACCTGTACCTTATTTTGACAATATGTTAATATAATGCATGCATCATTGATACTGTGTTTAATCTAAAACATGTGATATTTCCCGGCATAAAGTCATGACTGTGTGTCACTGCAAACTGTTTTCATTAATCTGCCCTTCTGTGACTGAGTTACTTTTGTTAATTGTTTACAACATTTATCTTTTTTTTTAATTGAGGTATAGTTAATTTACAATGCATTAGTTTCTGAAATACAGCAAAGTAATTATTTATACATATTTGTCATATATGTATTTCAGATTATTTTTCATTATGGTTTATTACAAGTTATTGAATATAGTTCCCTGGGCTCTACAGTGGGCCCTTCTTATGTATTTGGATATAGTACTGGGTATCTGTTAATCCCATACTCCTAATTTATCCCTCTTCCCTCAACTCCTTTGGTAACCATGTTTGTTTTCTGTTTCTGTGAGTCTGCTTTTGTTTTGTAAATAAGGTCAGTTGCATCATTTTTTTTAGATTCCACATATAAGTGATATCATATGACAGTTGTCTTTCTCTGTCTGGCTTACTTCACTTGGTGTGATAATATCTAGATCCACCCATGTTGCTGCTAATGGTGTTATTCCATCTTTTTATGGCTGAGTAGTATTCCACTGTATGTACTTATCACACCCTGTTTATGCTCCCATCTGCCGATAGACATCTAGGTCACTTCCATGTCCTGGCTGTTGTGAATAGTGCTGCTGTTAGCCTTGTTGCACAAGTACGTTTTTGAATTTGAGTTTTCTCCAGATATATGCCCAAGCGTGGGATTGAGGGGATCATATGGTACTGAGATACTTTTAAGTGATAGTATCATCTCTAAAAAATAGTCTTACAGTGTATATAGTCACAAGTTTTTGAAACCACAGAATTAACAGTGAGGCCCTTTGAAGAAGGGTGAGAAAGGATAACTGGGTTTGTGAGCTTTCCTCTTCTGGGAGGTGGGGGCCATCCAATACAAGTTCCCATGGGCAGACTGCTATTCACCAGGACTTGAGTTTAGACTGATCTGTTTGATGACCAGGGTGGAAGCCACTGGAAAACCTGAAGGATCCCTATAACTAAGCTCTGATGCAGCCAAAGAGAAAGTCAGAGAGGCTGAATGTTCAGGACCAGGAGGTGCCAGCAGAAATGGGCTCAGAAGCAGGACAGCTATAGTGGTGAGTTCTGAGAGGGAGGAAAGACAGGGTGATAGGGGGATGTAAGACACTAACCTCCCCAGAAATCCAGACAAGGTCTGCAGGTTGTTAGGTATGTGGATGCACTGGCTTGGATCAAAAGCTTATGATCATGGCACAATTTGTGTCATTTCAATAAGGGTGCACAGCTTTTCAAGTTAGGACTTGATTAATGTTCTCGATATGGAAAAAAGCTGATAAATTCATATTTAAAGTACACCAGTACATATGCACTGGAGGAGGAAATGACAACCCAATTCAGTATTCTTGCCAGGGAAATCCCATGGACAGAAGAGCCTGGAGGGTTACAGTCCATGGGGTCACAGAGTCGGACACGGCTGAGTGACTAAACAATGGTATGTATGCATACACTCTGAAAAATGCGTTACCAATTTAAAAATGCAATAGCATACCTTTATTCTTCTAGATAAGCATGTTACTTCCATGAATTACAAAGAAAGAACTAGGTAAAAACATTTATACAGTTGATAAAGATTTGGAAATTAATTTCCTAAAATAATGACTGTATTATTGTAGCAAAATTTCATACAGTGACCTTGTTGAAAAAAACTATTTTATTACCATTATAATAATTGCACAGCAGTAATATTTTGTAAATTTTAATTACTGTGATAAAACCCTTTATAATTATGGATGATTTACTTTTTATTGTTTGAATAATATCAAGCCTTAACACTCTTTCAAGTTCTTTATATACTGTTACAGAATATTTCAAAATCCTACCTTAGCTCCTTTATAACTTTATTAGCTATTAAAAATTTTAGAATTAATTACTTAAGTATGATAATAGCTGGAAATCCTTATTTTTTAAGAAGATGGCATATTACATATTATCAAGAAACATCTCAACTCCCTTTGTGGAACAAGTTAGCTTAATGCACTTAGAACAGTGTATATTTCCCATCTTTGTTCAAATGGATATTTCTACAGAAGTGGTGGTTTCACTTTCTATATAAAGCAACTCTTATCAGAATGCTGCCAGAGCATAAGACAAAATATTGTCAATTAATAAACTGATATTAGAAAATTTTAGATTGATAGTCTCTAAATATTTAACAGAAGGTGGAGCTAGTGGTAAAGAACCCACCTGCTGATGCAGGAAACGTAAGAGACACAGGTTCAGTCCCAAGGTTGGGGAGATTCCTGGAGAAGGGCATAATAACCCACTCCAGTATTCTTGCCTGAAGAATCCTATGGACAGAAGAGCATGGTGGGCTATAGTCCATAGGGTCACACAGAGTTGGACACAAATGAAGCGACTTAGCACAGCACAACCCTTTCTCACAAGCTATATTATGTGTCTGTGTGTGTGTGTGTGTGTGTGTAGTATATGGATAGATATAGATATGGATATACTTGAGCTTCCCTGGTGGATCAGATGGTAAAGAATCTGCCTGCAATGTAGGAGTTTCGTGTTCGACCCATCGGTGTGAAGATCCCCAGGAGGAGGCACGGCAACCCCCTCCAGTATTCTTGTTTGGAAAAATACCATGGACAGAGGAGCCTTGTGGGCTACAGTCTAAAATCCAATGGGTTGCAAAGAGTCAGACACAACTGAGCACACACACAGCCATGTTTCACAGCCTTTTTACATTTCTTTTTTCTTTTTCTTTTTTAACTTTACAATACTGTATTGGTTTTGCAATACGTTGACATGAATCCACCACAGGTGTACATGAGTTCCCAACCCTGAACCCCCCTCCTACCTCCTTCCCCATATCATCTCTCTGGGTCATCCCAGTGCACCAGCCCCAAGCATCCTGTATCCTGTATCGAACCTAGACTAGCGATTCATTTCTTACATGATAGTATATGTGTTTCAATGCCGTTCTCCCAAATCATCCCACTCTCTCTGTCTCCCGCAGGTCCTGCAGAAGAGTTAAGTTGGAATCCTCCACAGTCCTCCATCCTTCCTTGTCCCACTTCCCACTGCATCTCACTAAGCAAGGGATCACAGGCACGGGATGAGCCTCTGTAGCCTCCTCCATAACATATGCATAATTATCTTCTCTGCCAGTAAATACAGTGTTGCCCCTCCTCTGACTGGAGAAGGGAGTTAAAAACAAGTAGCCTAGTCTCCCCTTGGGAAAAGAGACCTAGGGAAGAAAGCCACTTGTGCTCTGAAGTGGCTAATTTTTCATCTCCTGAGGAAACGTCAAGATGCCAAGCAGCTGGAACATGAGCCAACTTTGGGTTAACAGATCACTTATCCCCCTGGATTCTCATTTCACAAAGAAGAGCATTGTCAGAGGAGAATCAGACTAGGGCCCTCTTTAGATAAAACACTTTCATTGGGTTTAATACTGCTCATACAGCAAGAAAACAGATGAACAGAAACTAACAAATGTGTGAGTGTATGTCTGTGTGTATCAAGTAGTGATAAGTAGTAATACTTTGAGGGAATAATTAGTCATTTACAAGATGTAGATGATTCATTTTTAAAACTGAAGATTGTGTCATCCAGTTCCATAACTTCATGGCAAATAGACGGGGAAAAAATGGAAACAGTGACAGACTTTATTTTCTTGGTCTCCAAAATCATGGCAGACAGTGACTGCAGCCATGAAATTAAAAGATGTTTGCTCCTTGGAAAGAAAGCTATGACAAGCATAGCATATTAAAGAGACATCACTTTACAGACAAATGTTCATATAGTCAAAGCTATGGTTTCTTCCAGTAGTCATGTATGGATGTGAGAGATGGAATAAAGAAGGCTGAGCATCAAAGAATTGATGCTTTCAAACGGTGGGGCTGGAGAAGACTGTTAAAGAGTCTCTTGAACTGCAAGGAGACTAAACCAAGTCAATCCTAGAGGAAGTCAACCCTGAATATTCATTGGAGGGACTGATGCTGAAGCTCAAGCTCCAATATTTTGGCCACCTGATGCGAAGAGTCGACTCATTGGAAAAGACCCTGATTCTGGGAAAGATTGAAGGCAAAAGGAGAAGAGGATAGCAGAGAATGAAATAGTTAGATATCATCAATTAATGGACATGAATTTGAACAAACTCTGGGAGATAGTGAAGGACAGGGAACCCTGGCATGCTGCAGTCCACAGAGTTGCAAAGAGTCAGACAGGATTTAGTTACGGAACAACAACAATTGTTAGAAAAAAGAGAGAATGATGCTGTTAAAGCAGTTCACCCAGGGTTGTGACTGGAGGTAGATTGTGAACAGATACTAAGAATTGTTTTAAATTAATATGATGAGACTTTTGGCACATTGCAATAGGACAAATGGGTTGAATTTGCCAAAGCAAATAGAAAGTGTCTCATAGGATGTGGACTTAATATATCTCATCTGTCTTTTCAGAGGGAAAAAAATAAAGAAGGGAATATTTAGGATATTGGTCACACTGATCTATGTATCTTTCTTCTCGAGTTCAACATTTCTCTATCTCTCCAAACAATCTTCCAATATTCTCGTCTTTTAACCAGTCTTTTATCCCTTCACAGAATTATCATGCTGGAAATGAACCTTTCCTCTTAAATCAGTTTGTTGACATTTCACTAATTATTTGCAAAATAATTCTGAAACAAAACTTTGTCTAGAGTTGCCTTGAAAGGTTATGTCAACTTATCAACAAAGAAGAAAGATAAAGTTTATTTATCTTGTGAAGACACATTTTGTTTTTAAGGATAATTTATTTCTTTTGAAAAGTCATGGTACTTAACAGATGTGTAGGAATAATAAGGTCTCTGACTCTAGAGAGTTTGCAATTTAACTTATAGTATTGATGTTTTAAGCCTCTTTATTTGTTTGAAATATGTTCAGGAAAATCTTTTTTTTTTTCCTTGAGATTCCCCACCAGTATCCTCATAAAGAAGACATAATCACTAGCTTTCTGTTATTCCCTGACAGAACAGATACTCCTTCTTCACAAACTTAAAGGGTTATGTTATGACTTGATCCTAAAATATGAGAAAATTAATTTTATATAACTCCTTTTTTTTAGCTATATCTATTCAAAAAGGAAAATGAAAAAATAGAAAGGAATTAAACATACACACACACACACACACACACACACACACAGGTTTTTGACTTAAAAATGGGCAAGAAGATTAGAAAAGCTTTGATGACATTTAAAAAATATGTTATCTAGGTATTATGAAATAATATCTTTTGAGGTAATCAATTTGGGATTAAGAAAATAAACTAATACACAGTGTAAATCTAAACTAGGGCATACTCAAAAACAGACTTTCATATTTTACTATTAAAATCAATACTTGTTTATTCTTACTGTTCAATGTTAGTTGCTCAGTTGTGTCCAACCCTTTGCAACCCCGTGGACTGTAGCTCACCAGGCTCCTCCGTTCATGGAATTCTCCAGGCAGGAATACTGTTGCCATTTCCTTCTCCAGGGGATCTTCCCAACCCAGGGATCAAACCCACGTCTCCCACATTGCAGGCAGGCTCTTTACCACCTGAGCCACCAGGGAAGTCTATTACTGCTTCAGTTGAGTTCAGTTCAGTTCAGTTCAGTCGCTCAGTGGTGTCTGACTCTTTATGACCCCATGAATTGCAGCACGCCAGGCCTCCCTGTCCATCACCAGCTCCCCGAGTTCACTCAAACTCATGTCCATCAAGTTGGTGATGCCATCCAGATATCTCATCCTCTGTCATCCCCTTTTCCTCCTGACCCCAATCCCTCCCAGCATTGGAGTCTTTTCCAAGGAGGCAACTCTTTGCATGAGGTGGCCAAAGTACTGGAGTTTCAGCTTTAACATCAGTCTTTCCAAAGAAATCCCAGAGCTAATCTCCTTTAGAATGGACTGGTTGGATCTCTTTGCAATCCAAGGGACTCTCAAGAGTCTTTTCCAACACCACAGTTCAAAAGCATCAATTCTTCGGCTTGTCACATGTAAGTGGCTTTTAAGGTAAACTTATTTTTACAAGATATCTTTTGTTTCATTATGAGCTTGGTCACTGATGCAGCTTCCCCAAAGTCCATTCAGTGGTAAAGAAGAATTCATTTCAAAAGGAAAATGCCCTTTAGCACCATTCCATTTCCAGTCAGGATCATTGTAAAACCTATATTTACCTTCTGAAATATGTGTATAGCAGATCTCAGAGTTTCAATGATCATCAAGAATTCCCCAGTTTCCTTCATTATTTTTCTAAGTAATAGAATACACACACATATTGTATGTATTGAATACAAAGCATTTTCCAGCAGACTTTGAATACAATGGGGCTTCCCTGGTGGCTCAGATGGTAAATATTCTGCCTGCTATGCAGGAGACCCAGATTCAGTCTCTGGGTCAGGAAGACCCTCTGGAGAAGGGAGTGGCAACCCACTCCAGTATTCTTGCCTGGAGAATTCCATGGACAGAGGAGCCTGGTGGACTGCAGTCCATGGGGGTCTCAAAGAGTTAGACATGACTGAGTGACTAACAGTTTTTAGAGTACAGTATTGATTTTAGTATGACAGAATCAGTAAGAAAATAAAGTATTTCATAGAACATGGACTGGCAATTCGTTTCATATATGATATTATACATATTTCAGTGTGGTTCGATGCATGATACTGGATGCTTGGGGCTGGTGCACTGGGATGACCCAGAGGGATGGTATGGGGAGGGAGGAGGGAGGGGTGTTCAGGATGGGGAACACGTGTATACCTGTGGCGGATTCATGTTGATATATGGCAAAACCAATACAATTTGTAAAGTAATTAACTTCCAATTAAAATAAATAAATTTATATTTTAAAAAATGAAAATATTTCAGTCACTCATCTCTTCTATTAATCTCTGCCCTACTGTTTTTGCCAAGTGATGACCTGATCTGGAATTTTTAAGCCCTTGCTGTCACAGGAATTTCACTTACTCTTGTTGAATGATATTCTTTTGAATATTAAGAATATTAAGAGTTCCCAAAAGTCTTCCTTGGGAATACCTAGTACAATGGTAGAATAAGTATAGGTCCCATTATTTATTGACATACCATGAAACATAAGAATAGGAAACATCAGTATTGGTACCTTAAAAATTAAATTATAACTTCAACAAAATACATTAGAGCCTTCCACAAATCCTGGCAGGAATTAAGTTTACCAGATCTCTACTTCCTGGGCAAAACTGATGACCTTAAATAAGAATGAGTAGTAAGCCTAGCTTACCAGACATGATCAAGAAAAGAGCAAAAGTCTTCTGAGGAGTAATTCTGCATTTTCCTGGAATGTAGGAAAAGAGGAAGAAGGGAGTACTTGGATAATGTTATTTTCCTCTGGTTTTTATATCACAGAACCCTCAGTGTAAGCACAGTACAACCTGAAATTCCTTTATCAGAGAAAGTAGACTTATCTGGAAAAGAGCATTTCTATTCTAAAAGCAAATGCAGGCTTCAGAATCACCTGCTATCTTCTTCTCTACAGTGAAGTTCATGGCAGCTAACCTATAAATTTCTTATACAACATTCTGTAGCAGCATCAGTAGAGAAGTATTAACATTGTTCTGGTACATTTTTTTTTCCTCTTGTATAAGTAAAGCTCTCACAATGTTCTGACCTCCCCTGCCTGACTAGCCCCTGGATCATTTAACTATGGGGTGGTGGTGGTGAGTTCTAATACCCTGGTAGCCTCTATCTTTGTAAAGAGTTGGAGGAAGAGAGGCCTTTCCACGTAGTGCTAGTGGGAAAGAAACCACCTGCCAATGCAAGAGACATAAGACATGTGGTTTGGATCCCTGTGTCAGGAAGATCCCCTGGAGGGGAGCATGGCAATCCACTCCAGTATTCTTGCTGGGAGAATCCCATGGTCAGAGGAGCCTGGTGAGCTATTCCTCAGACAAGTTCCAGTCTTGCATATCTTCTTTCTGCTGATGCATTTGTTGACTTACCATCTTATATCAAGTCCACAGATTGATACTCCAAAAGCACCTCTGGTTGTATGGATCCTCTGCTCAGAACCATCCAATGCCATCGATCCACAACTCAGAACTAAAGCTATGGGGTTTCCAGAGTCTATAGAGCTTCACAACCTGGATCTCCATTCCTATCTGCCTTCCCCCCTGTGATCCTTCCTTGCAATTGTCTTCCCTTGTCTACCTTCCCTAAACCACCCAGGCAAGTCAATGTCTTCTCGCCGATCCTTTTCTTCCTCTAAGCATCTGGATAATATTGTCTCCCTCAATACAGATTACACCTGCTCATCAGGACTTTCTCTGACACTTAACTCTAAAATTGTATACAACACCGTAATTTTTGTGTGTTTTTTAATCCTTATCGCTTCCCCACCCCCACCCCCNCCACAGCCCCCCACCCCATAGCACTGAATGCCTTCTGATAAGCCATCAAATTTACCAAGAAGGCAGAGTGTTTAGTTCACAGTTGTGTATCTAGGGCCAAAAATGCCTGGA
This sequence comes from Redunca redunca, assembly GCA_006410935.1. NCBI lineage: Eukaryota > Metazoa > Chordata > Mammalia > Artiodactyla > Bovidae > Redunca > Redunca redunca. Next base: position 921,195 of record SJYQ01002371.1, on the reverse strand, counting down.
ATAGATTTCCTTAATAAATATTCACTGTTGAATGAATGAAGGTGGTATTAGTTCAGTTCAGTTCAGTCACTCAGTCGTGTCCAACTCCTTGAGACCCCATAGACTGCAGCATGCCAGGTCTCTCTGCCCATTACCAAATCCTGATGTTTACTCAAACTCATGTCCATTGAGTCAGTGATACCATCCAACTATCTCATCCTCTGCTGTCTCCTTCTTCTGCCTTAAATCTTTCCCAGCATCAGGGTCATTTCAAATGAGTCAGCTCTTTGCATCAGATGGCCAAAGTATGTGAGTTTCAGCTTCAGCATCATTCCTTCAAATGAACACCCAGTACTAGTCTCCTTTAGAATGGACAGGTTGGATCTCCTTGCAGTCCAAGGGACTCTCAAGAATCTTCTCCAACACCACAATTCAAAAGCATCAATTCTTCAGCACTCAGCTTTCTTTATAGTCCAACTCTCACATTCATACATGATTACTGGAAAAGCCATAGCCTTGACTAGATTGACCTTTGTTAGCAAAGTAATGTCTCTGCTTTTGAATATGCTGTCTAGGTTGGTCATAACTTTCCTTCCAAGGAGTAAACATCTTTTAATTTAATGGCTGCAGTCACCATCTGCAGTGATTTTGGAGCCCCCCAAAATAAAATCTGACAATGTTTCCACTGTTTCCCCATCTATTGGCCATGAAGTGATGGGATTGGATGCCATGATCTTTGTTTTCTGAATGTTGAGCTTTAAACCAACTTTTTCACTCTTCTTTTTCACTTTCATCAAGAGGCCCTTTGTTTCTTCTTCACTTTCTGCCATAAGGGTGGTGTCATCTGCATAGCTGAGGTTATTGATATTTCTCCCAAGCAATCTTGATTCCAGCATGTGCTTCATTCAGCCCATCATTTCTCATGATGTACTCTGCATATAAGTTAAATAAGGTGATATACTGGGATAATATTTCTATAAATATTAACTACAGATACTTGAAGTGGTTTACAAAATCATACATCTATTGAGTATTAGGACTAGGATTTACAAACCAATCTCTGTGACATCTGCATTTTATTTATTTATTTAATTGGAGGATAATTGCTTTATTCTGTTGTGGTGATCTCTGGCACATATCAACGTGAACCAGTCATAATCATATACCCCCTCCTTCTTGAGCCTCCCATCCCACCCCTCTAGGTCATCACAAAGCACAAGGCTGAGCTCCCTGTGTCATACAAAAGCTCTGCCTACACTTTTAAATTTAAATCTCTGTGATCAATCTCTGTGATGCCTGCATATTAGAAACTAGCAAATGTGCCAGAAAAAGTTTACAGATAACTTAAATATATTGATTTATTTAGTCCTTATCTGAAGCATGCAATGATCTTACTCTTATAATGCACTTTTAAATATAAAGAAACCAACCACTAGTCTGTAAGTAACACATCTGATATAATAGTAAACAATCTGTGTTTGAATTGACATCCTATGAGGCAGGATTGCCATAACTTGTTTTTCTGACTGATGTTCTCTTTTTTCCTACATTCAATAGTAAATATAAATTACTTTTGTAGGTTTAATTGTATAAATGCTGACAAGAGTGTAAATAAGCTTGGCCCAACTTTTATTTTCATTCAAATGGTGGATCTTAGAATCTCCCTGATAGATCTGTTGAAAGCTAACTAGTTCTGGCAATTTTAGTCAGTGTTATATACAAAATTCTGATTCCTAATATTGTATTCAAAGAGTTTTTATTCATTATATTTTAAAATAAAAGATAAGAAGCGAAGAGAAAAGTGACCAACATATGCTGAATAAGAGCCAGCTTGGAGCCTAAGGATACCTCATTTCTTACCTGAATAAATGTAAAAAGGAGCCAAGACACTTCTGTGATCAAATATAAAATAAATTAATCATGACATTGCAGTAACTGACTCACAGTCTGTAGGTAAAACCTATATAGATCTTAATCCAATAAATCAGTCAAAGCAGAATATATTATGTAGCAAACTTTAAATAGGGGGAGACCTTTTAATTTAGATGTTATAGGAAAAAAAAGACAAAAGGAAGACTTAGTAATTTGATACTTTGATAAAATATAACCAATTACATAAAATCACAATTATATCTATTGATAACAGACAAAAATCACTATCCTATATGAATATCCCATGCAAACCTAAAAGGAATGTATCAATAACCTACCAAAGTCAAATAAACAGGAGAAATGTATAACCTCAGTAGTGATCTAGTGAACGTCAATTAAGTCACTAATGAAGACCCATCTTTCATCTTTTACAGACATTTTACTGCTTCAGATTACAATAAAACTGAAATTTTGATATATTGCCACACCAGAGATAATTGAAAAAACATTAAAATGTAATTTAAAGATATACATTATAGTGTTAAAATCTTTTTACACATTGTTCCAAAAATATCCATCCTTCAAAATCTATGTCAGCTGTAACATGCTGCCTACTATTGCTCCAGCTGCTGTCACTTCAGTAGTGTCCAACTCTGTGTGACCCCATAGACGGCAGCCCACCAGGCTGCCCCGTCCCTGACATTCTCTAGGCAAGAACACTGGAGTGGGTTGCCATTTCCTCCTCCAATGTATGAAAGTGAAAAGTGAAAGTGAAGTCGCTTAGCCATGTCCGACGCTCAGCAACCCCATGGACTGCAGCCTTCCAGGCTCCTCTGTCCATGGGATTTTCCAGGCAAGAGTACTGGAGTGGATTGCCATTGTCTTCTCTGAACATGCTGCCTAGTATTCCCCTAAATCATGTGCACGTGGCCACACAGATAAAGAATAAATTTTCCAGCCTTGTTTTCAAATGAGATTTGCTGTGTTGCTAAGTTCCCTTTAATAGAAAATGAGCAGAAATGATGTTCATACATTATTTGTCTAAAAATAAATTACGTATTATCACATCTCTTTCCCCTTCCTGAGAGTGATGAACTGTGCCAGCTTTGAAAATCAGACCATGTTCATGATCTTGTGGACCTAGAAAGACCAGATTCAGGTGTTATTTCCTTAGCCTTAATGTTTCAGATGATCTCACATTTACCGCTGGTAAACTATAGGACTTAAAGAGAAGTGAAGATAAAAATGACAAAATATTCATAAAAAAGAATCAAAAAAGTAGAAAAAACAGGATGTCCTTGGTGGTCCAGTGGTTAAGAATTCACCTACCAATGCAGGGGACATGGATTTGATCCCTGATCCAGGAACTTAAATCCCACATGCTGTGGGGCAATTAAGCCCATGATTTAGAACTACCGAGGCTGCACTCTAGACCCTGTGCTCTGCAACTAGAGAGTAGCCCCTGCTCACTGCAATGAAGACCCAGTTTAGTCATAAATAAATAAACAAAGTTGGGGGGAAAATGAATAAAAATGTCATAGTGAATTTATGCTCTGGTGGAAAATGAGTGTTAAGAGAAAAAAATTATTATCAAAGAAACAATATGGCTGACCTGCCTGGATCTCACACCACACCATCCAAAAAAGTTTGCAAAAGTTGCAGGTCCCAGAGGGAGGATATCAAAGTCACCCATTTCAGACATGGCCATGAAGATAATTGCACAATAAAAATTCAACCATGGGGCAAAGCTTATGCAATAGACAGACCGAACAAGAAAGTTATATTCACAACACAAAGTACTAACTACTATACTATCATGGCCAAGAAAGATATATACAAAAAGAAGAGCCAATGGTTTTGAAAAAGTGTGACCAAGAAATGTACTTCATTGCTGTGTTAGGGATTTCATCAACTCTGTGTTTTTCCTTTTTTCCCTTTAATATGTAGAAATTACAGTTGGCAGTTTTCCTTTTCTGCCACCATTCTAACCACTGTAAGATGAACAGATGTTGTGTCCTGTCATTAAATGGTAACACAGGTCATTGGGACCCAACGTGAGCTTGTTGGAGAATTGTTTATCAACCACAGACACAGAAGTCTGTGTTATACTAACTTGATGCATGAACCCATGCATTACTGCGCTGGAGAGGCTGGGAATATATTTTGCATGGGAGAAGGGTATGCACAGATAACCTGAGGAAAGGAATACTGAGTCTAGTAAGGAGCTAATTAACAACCCCTCACATATGATGATTTATTCATCAATAATGATTGCTTTAGCTCATTCTATGACAGAGAAACTAGAGCCAAGATTCCTCAGTCTCTTATACACCTAAGTGCAGCTGTGTTTCTGAGATCTCACTAACACAAGTGGAACATCACTGTTACTGAATGCAAGTTCCTGTGCCCAATGCACTGTGAGGCTAAACAAACCAAAATGCTGGGGTTTGGATGTAGAAAGGCAGGGCCATGGAAAGAGATGGGTGGCTCATGCCCCCTCAAACCTCAAACTCCTAGAAGGGTTTCAGCAAATAACATTTTTTGTAGTTTATTTAAAAAAAATTAATTGCCCATACCTATACCATTTATGAGTGTTATTGTTCAGTCACTTAGTCACCTCCGACTTTGTGACCCTATGGACTGCAGCATGCCAGGCTTCCCTATCCTTCACCATCTCCAGAAGCTTGCTCAAACTCACATCCATTGAGTCAGTGATGCCATCCAAACATCTCATCCTCTGTTGTCCCTTCTCCTCCTTCCTTCAATCTTTCGCAGCATCAAGGTCTTTTCTAATGAGTCAGCTCATAGCATCAAGTGGCCAAAATATTGGTGCTTCAGCTGCAGCATCAGTCCTTCCAAAGAATATTCAGGGTTTATATGTAACAGTCACCACTGATATTTCTCAAAAGTCACATGATGTTTTTTGTCTTATCTGCAATGTTTTTCACTTGTTTGCTATCAAATATTCTTTTTTGACTTTTTTATTTTATACAGGAATATAGCTTCAGGTGCACAGCAGAGTGACTCAGCTATACATATACATCTATCCAGTTCCCCCAAAACTCCACTCCCAACCAGGCTGCCACATAACATTGAGCAGGGTTAGCTGTCCTCTATAGTAAGCCCTTGTTGGTTATCTGTTTTAAATATAACAGTGTGTGCATGTCCATCCCAAACTCCCTAACTATCCCCTCCCCACCTCCTAACCCCTGGCAACCTTAAGTCTGTTCTAAGTCTGTGAGTCTGTTTCTCAAATACACCTACTTCTGTATTCATACTCTGAACTGTCTTCTAGTCACTCTGGCCATCCCAGGCTATTGTAGTCCTTCGAAACTACACATAACTTAATCAGTTGGGAGTGAATGTGTGTATGTTTGTGTGCAGTTACCTCTGTTTATTTAACATCAGGTATCACTTCCCCCTCCCTTGGTTTTTACTTCTCCAAACTAAATCAAAGTTGGCTATTTTTTTCTTTTTGTTTAAGTACTAATCATGAGGTCAGAACCTGAATTTCCTTTCATCATAGAGTTTAGAATGGGAGTCAATGAGTACATACACACAAAATTGTGATGGAGGCAAGTTTAGGGCTTTAAAGACCTTTTAAAGAAGCTGAGGCACCATTGTAAGTTATCATTCTGTGCCAAACTATGTAATTGTGGAAGAGATTTTAAGTAGTTATGGTTAATTAAATACATTCTTCATTAGTTTATTTTACATAAGACTTTATGTGACAGAATTATCAAGTCTCAGCTTATGAGAAACATAAGGTCTGCATAAGGCCTATAAAATTTGAGGTCATTTTCCTAGGATTTTAATTCCAGAGGAAATTTATATCAGTTAATCAGCTAACATTTGCAACTTTTATTTCTAAAACTTGTCCTGGGAGAACACATCTTCAAATTTCCTTGTTCTATGCTTAATTTTTTGGAAGCAGCAGGAAGATTGTGTTATATTTTATTTTTATTCTTTACTATGATGGACTGTGTTTTATATAATATGGGCTTATTTCTTTTGTTAGTTTCTAAGTTGTCCTTGAAAACTGAATGATACCTGTGTCTTCTTGGGTATTGGTGAGAAAAATATTTCTTTTATTTTGTATTTTGCAGTTAATGAAATACTTTTTTTTCTCATTTTGCTTTTTGATCTGATACCTCCAAAAACATATATAAAAGATGGTGAGCTACAAAGTTTTATAATTTATATGTATAATATAATAATATCAACATTTCATCAGGCAGACATATAAGACTAGACTCATATGAGCCAATCCACTGTCTGTCTGTTGCTTAAATTTAGTTAGGAAAATGACTCACTGCCATTCATCTGAGGTTGTCTATGCATGAGGTGGTCAAATTGTTACTCCAGTCACACTGCTCACGCTCAAATTCAGCTCCAAGAGTCTTTCTATAATAATGCTAATGTCTGAACTTGGTTGGAGACAGTCATCTGAAATCTGTTAGGATGGCCACAAAACAACGACCACTGTGTTGAGGAGAATGAACTGAGAACAGCCTAGTGCAGAAGTTATCAAGTTTACCAAAAAAATCACACAGGACCTTTGTATGTGTTCACACAGACATGGACCTCAATAGAAGGGGGTAGATTGGCAGCTAACTAAACTTATGAGGGAATAATATTTGATAGAGAACTCTCAGTTTTGCCTCTCAATGCTTTTAGATATTCTCTGAAACTCCACAAAATGCACAAGAAGGGAGCAGCTTGTGAAAGATATGAACCCCCAGAAGGGACTTATTTTTCTGATGCCCACCTGGTATGTGACCACAGAGAACTTGGGACCATGAACACAAAGCCAGCAGCAAAGGTTAAAAGATGTTTTCACCCAGAGAGCAGACTCGAGGGCCCCCCATGTGGACAACCCTGGAAGGAGCACTCTAGTGTCCCAAAGAACCATTTCCCAGAGTTAGAATTCTGGATATTTTTTGGGAGGTGGCTTCGCTGGTGACTCAGATGGTAAAGAATCTACCAACAATGTGGGAGATCTGGGTTCAGCCCCTCACTGGGGAAGATCCCATAGACAGAGAAATGGCTTCCCACTCCAGTATTCCTGCCTGGAGAATTCCATGGGCAGAGGAGCCTGGCAGACTAGAGTCCAAAAGGTCTCAAAGAGTCAGACAGGACTAACCAATTAAATTATTTTTTTTTTTTTAACGCTAAAAAGTGGAGGGGGTGTGGTTAGTTGTTGCAGACTTCTTGGTGTTGGAATCCTTTGTTCTTGCAGCTGTCCACATAGGTCAGGTCACACTGTGCCTGTAAACTGCTGACAAGACAAATATTACTTTGTTCTGCAACTTATCTCTATATGAATGGAAAAGTGCCATATCTTTGAAGATCAGAGCCTTGAAAATGGACTGTCCTGTATATTTCAGACTGTAGACAACATTTCAAACTTGTAGCAAGGGCATTAGAATACAAAAGTTAAGGAAACAGATCCAACACGGATGCAGATTTGTTCTTCTCTATTATATACCTACATTTTAAAATAAATAATTAAAAAATTTAATACAAGGCACCCAGCTCACTAGAGGACTCAATTCTTCACCCTGCTCCAGAAACCTTATCTTATTTAGAAAAACCTTACGGGGATGTGATAATCCTATTCAAAGTACCCTCTGCACATTCTCATAGTTCATACTTATTGGTTCGTGTTAATGCTTTGGCACAATCTAGTTTTCTTTTTATGCCTCTTTTTTTCCCACAAAAAAGCAACACTATTTGCTCTACCTGTCAAAGCCCACAAACAATTAGGGCAAGCTGGAAAATGACTGCCTTTCCGACAACAGAATTGGGGTCTTGAAGTGAACCAGGAGATGTGCATGAGGAAAATGAATGACACCTACCCAGGGTATTTTATATTTCACATTGGTGTTAACAATTGCTCAAGAGAAGGCAATGGCACCCCACTCCAGTACTCTTGCCTGGAAAATCCCATGGACGGAGGAGCCTGGTGGGCTGCAGTCCATGGGGTCGCTGAGAGTTGGACACGGCTCAGTGACTTCACTTTCACTTTTCACTTTCATGCATTGGAGAAGGAAATGGCAACCCACTCCAGTGTTCTTGCCTGGAGAATCCCAGGGACGGGGGAGCCTGGTGGGCTGCTGTCTATGGGGTCGCACAGAGTCGGACACAACTGAAGTGACTTAGCAGCAGCAGCAGCGAGATAAAAATAATTCACATTCATCTACTAAATTATATGATTTTATTAGTTCCTATTGTCAGATTAGGGAAGCCCCAGGTGGTATGCTGATAAAGAATCTGACTGTCACTGTAGGAGACCCAAGAGACACAGATTCAATTCTGGGTCAGGAAGATCCCCTGTAGGAGGAAATGGCATCCCACTACAGTGTTTTTGCCTGGGAAATCCCATGGACAGAGGACCATGGTGGGCTACAGTCCACGGGATTGCAAAGGTTGAACACGACTGAGCATCTGAACACAACACAGCAAATATGGTTGACAATATGCTAAAGCTTTGCTCAGACATAAGACTTCATTTAAATAACCCACAATTCTTCAAATATAAAAGCTGCAGCATCTGCTGGAATTAAATGTGTTGGCTCAAATTTGTATACATATTGAGTGCTTATAATAAAGAGCTAATAGATTTAGGAAAATTAAAATTGAGTTTTAATCTACTGTGTATTAATCTTAAATATGTCTTTCATTTGAAAAATTACTCAGAAATGTTTTTCTTTGCATTTCACTAGAGTGCATATAAATTACTTCTGACCTACTTTCAGAGAAAAAAAAAGTGTTGTGATAGTCGTGTCTGACTCTTTAAACACTCCCCCTTAAAGAATATGAATTCTTTTCTGAGACATACATTTAAATACAGGAAAATAAAACATTCTTTTTTAGGTGTCATGTCAATGCTTCTATAAATAACCAAACTATCATTTTACAGTAAGTGTTATCATCTCAAAAACTCTAAAAATGCAAATGGGCCAGAGTCCCTTTTACGTGTGAGTTGAATGGTATAGCTGGGTGTCTTCTCATCACACTGCCCTGCTGATAAAGTGTGAGATTACACAGGAATCAGATGGGGATTTCAGTAGTATCAAAAGAGAACTAAAGCATAGCCGTACATTCAAACTAATGGTGGAGAAGGCTCTACAGACTGCTCTAGGGCAGTTGATATGCATGAAACCATTTAAAATTCCATCCCTTGTTAGTTTGATGGAACTACATTTAAAACGATGTGCTGCAGAGGAAACTTAAAATAAAAAGGTTCATTTATTTCCCTTTGGACCAGAAAGTTACAGCTGCCGATGTTACCTCTTAGATAAAGAAAAGTGCTTGAGAAAATTGACTTGGGCTGATCAGACTCAGCATCTTAGAAATGTATTCAGTTGAATTGGTCCAGACTAACTCATGTGATGGTGCAGACTGAGGGCCTTTCCCTAAGAGCTAAGTATTTAGCTCTAAAATAGTATAACCACACTAAAATGTTAGTGTGCATTTTCTTATAGCAAATTCTATCTTACTGAGTAATTCTTTCACAAGATGCCCACATTATGGCAGAAATGCCTTCTCTTCAGGGAATTAATAACAGATGATAGAATGATGAATACATCTGCTGTTTTGCTTGTTCCTCTACTCATCTCTTACAAGAACTTGCTGGAGTTCTGAGGATTAGAAATGAAAGTTCTAGCCGTTATGTCTTGTTTTGAAGTCTTATTCTGAAATTGTGGTTTAGTCACTAATTCGTGTCTAACTCTTGAGACCTCATGGACTGTGGCCTGTCAGGCTCCTCTGTCCATGGGATTTCCAAGGCAAGAACACTGGAGTGGCTTGATATTTCCTTCTCCAGGGGATCCTACTGACCCAGCATCTGCTACATTGCAGGTGGACTCTTTAGTGACTGAGCCATCTGGGGAGCCATTGTCCTGAAATCAGTTCATTCCACTCATGCAACGTGTCTGACTCGGCAACACCAGGTACTGCACCACTCCAGGCTTCACTGTCCATCACCAACTCCTGGAGCTTGCTCAAACTCATGTCCATTGAGTCGGTGATACAATCCAATCATCTCATCCTCTGTTGTCCCCTTCTCCTCCTGCTTTCAATCATTCCCAGCATCAGATTCTTTTCCAGTGAGTCAGTTCTTCACATCAGGAATCAAAAGCACTGGAGATTCACTTTCAACATCAGTCCTTCCAATGAATATTTGGGACTGATTTCCTTTAGGATGTACTGGTTGGATCGACTTGCAGTCCAAGGGACTCTCAAGAGTCTTCTCCAACACCACAATTCAAAAGCATCAGTTCTTCAGCTCTCAGCTTTCTTTATGCTCCAACTCTCACATCCATTCATGACTACTGGAAAAACCATAGCTTTGACTAGACAGATTTTTGCTGGCAAAGTCATGCCTCTGCTTTTTAATATACTGTCTAGGTTGGTTATAACTTTTCCTTCAAGGAGTGAATGTATTTTAATTTCATGGCTACAGTTAACATCTGTAGTGATTTTGGAGTCCAAGAAAATAAAGTCTGTCGCTGTTTCTATTGTTTCTCCATGTATTTGCCATGAAATGATGGGACTGAATGCCATGATGTTAGTTTTTTGAATGTTGAGTTTTAAGGCAGCTTTTTCACTCTCTTCTTTCACTTTCATCACGAGGCCCATTACTGGGCATACACACTGAGGAAACCAGAATTGAAAGAGACACATGTACTACAATGTTCATCTCAGCACTGTTTACAACAGCCAGGACATGGAAGAAACCTAGATGTCCATCAGCAGATGAATGGATAAGCAAGCTGTGGTACATACACAATGGAGTATTCCTCAGCCATTAAAAAGAATATATTTGAATCAGTTCTAATGAGGTGGATGAAACTGGAGCCTATTATACAGAGTAAAGTAAGCCAGAAAGAAAAACACCAATACAGTATCATTTCAGTTCAGTTCAGTTCAGTCGCTCAGTCATGTCCAACTCTTTGTGACCCCATGAATCGCAGCACACCAGGCCTCCCTGTCCATCACCATCTCCCGGAGTTCACTCAGACTCACGTCCATCGAGTCCGTGATGCCATCCAGCCATCTCATCCTGGGTCATCCCCTTCTCCTCCTGCCCCCAATTTCTCCCAGCATCAGTCTTTTCCAATGAGTCAATTCTTTGCATGAGGTGGCCAAAGTACTGGAGCTTCAGCTTTAGCATCATTCCTTCCAAAGAAATCCCAGGGTTGATCTCCTTCAGAATGGACTGGTTGGATCTCCTTGCAGTCCAAGGGACCCTCAAGGGTCTTCAACACCACAGTTCAAAAGCATCAATTCTTCTGTGCTCAGCTTTCTTCACAGTCCAACTCTCCCATTCATACATGACCACAGGAAAAACCATAGCCTTGACTAGACGGACCTTAGTCGGCAAAGTACGAGCCCCAACACAGTATACTAACGCATATATATGGAATTTAGAAAGATGGTGATGATAACTGTATGCGAGACAGCAAAAGAGAAATAGATATATAGAACAATATAGGACTCTGTGGGAGAGGGAGAGGGTGGGATGATTTGGGGAAAAAAAAAAGCAGAGACATTACTTTGCTAACAAAAGTCTATATAGTCAAAGCTATGGTTTTTCCAGTTGTCATGTATGGATGTGAGAGTTGGACTCTAAAGAAAGCTGAGTGCCGAAGAATTGATGCTTTTGAACTGTAGTTTTGGAGAAGACTCTTGAGAGAGTCCCTTGATCTGCAAGGAGATCCACTCAGTACATCGTAAAGAAAATCAGTCCTGAATATTCGTTTTAAGGACTGATGTTGAAGCTGAAACTCCAATACTTTGGCCACATGATGCAAAGAGCTGACTCATTTGAAAAGGTCCTGATGCTGGGAAAGATTGAAGGCAGGAGGATAAGGGGAAGGCAGAGGGTGAGATTGCTGAATGGCATCACTGATTCAATGGACATGAGTTTGAGTCAGCTCCAGGAGTTGACGATTGACAGGGAGGACTGGCATTTTGTAGTCCATGCGGTCACAAAGAGTTGGACACGACTGAGTGACTGAAATGAACTGAACTGAACTGACTCTGCATGTAAGTTAAATAAGCAGGGAGACAACATATAGCCTTGACATACTCCTTTCTCGATTTGGAACCAGTCCATCATTCCATGTCCAGTTCTCACTGTTGCTAATTGACTTGCCTATACATTTCTTAAGAGGCAGGTAAGGTGGTCTGGTATTACCATCTCTTTAAGAATTTTCCACATTTTTTGTGCTACACCAAGTCAAAGGCTTTGGCATAGACAATAAAGCAGAAGTAGATGTTTTTCTGGAACTCTCTTGCTTTATGAATGATCCAAGGGATGTTGACAATTTGATCTCTGGTTCCTCTGCCTTTTTAAATCCAGCTTGAACATCTGGAAGTTCTCAGTTCATGTACTGTTGAAGCCTTGCTTGGAGAATTTGAGCACTTTGCTAGCGTGTGAGATGAGTGCAGTTGTGCAGTAGCTTGAAAATTCTTTTGCCTTGCCTTTCTTTGAGATTGAAATGAAAACACATTTTCCAGTCCTGTGGCCACTGATGACTTTTCAAAATTTGCTGGCATATTGAGTGCAGCACTTTCACAACATCATCTTTTAGAATATGAAAGAACCTAACAGGAATTCCATCACTTCCACTAGCTTTGTTCATCATGATGTGTCCTAAGGCCCACTGGACTTTGCATTCTACAGTGTCTATCTGGTTCTAGATAAGTGATCAGACCATTGTGGTTATCTGGGTCTTGAAGGTGTTTTTTGTATAGTTCTTCTGAGTATTCTTGCCACCTTTTCTTAATATCATCTGCTTTTGTTATGTCCATACCATTTCTGTCCTTTATTTAGTCCCTCTTTGCATGAAATGCTCCCTTGGTATTTTTAACTTTCTTGAAGAGATCTCTAGTCTTTCCCATTCCCATGGATCACTGAGGAAGTCTTTCTTTTATCTTGTTACTATTCTTTGGAACTCTGAATTCAGATGTGTATATCTTTCTTTTTCTCCTTTGCCTTTTAGTTTCTCTTCTTTTCTCGGTTATTTGTAAGCCTTCCTCAGACAACCATTTTGCCTTTTTGCATTTCTTTTTCTTGGGGATGTCTTGATCATGGCCTCCTGAACAATGTCAGGAACCTCTGTCCATACTTCTTCTGTCTATCAGATATAATCCCTTGGATGTGTTTGCCACTTCCAATGTATAATTGTAAGGGATTTGATTTAGATCAGACCTGAATGATCTAGTGGTTTCCCTGCTTTCTTCAATTTAAGTCTGAATTTGGCAATAAGGAGTTCATGATCTGAGCCACAGTCAGCTCCCAGTCTTGTTTTTGCTGACGGTATCGAGCTTTTCTATCTATGGCTGCAGAGTATAATCAATCTTTTTTCACTTTTGGCCATCTGGTGTTGTCCATGTGTAGAGCCTTGTTTTATTGGAAGAGGGTGTTTGTTATGACTAGTGCTTTCTCTTGGCAAAACTCTATTAGCCTTTTCCCTGCTTCATTTTGTACTCCAAGGGCAAATTTGCCTGTTACTCCAAGTATCTTTTGATTTCCTGCTTTTGAACTACAGGAACTACAGTCTCCTAAGATGAAACAGACATCATGTGTGTGTGTGTGTGTGTGTGTGTGTGTGTGTGTGTGTGTTAGTTCTAGAAGATCTTGTTTGTCTTCATAGAACCTTTCAAGTTCAGCTTCTTCAGCGTTAGTGGGGGCATAGGCTTGAATTACTGTGATACTGAATGATTTGCCTTGGAAATGAACAGAGATCATCTGTCATTTTTGAGATTGCACCCAAGTACTGCATTGTGGACTCCTGTGGACTATAAGTGCTACTCCATTTCTTCTAAGAATTATTTCTACAGTAGTAGATCTAATGGTCATTTGAATTAAATTTGCCCATTCAAGTCCATTTTAGTTCACTGATTTCTAAAATGTCAATGTTCACTCTTGCCATCTCCTTGTTTGACCACTTCCAATTTTCCTTGATTCATGGACCTAACATTTCAGGTTCCTATGCAATATTGTTCTTTAAAGCATCAGACTTTACTTCCATCATCCACAACTAAGCATTGCTTTCACTTTGGCTCTTCATTCTTTCTGAAATTATTTCTCCACTCTTCTCCGGTAGCATATTGTGCACCTACCGACCTGGGGAGTTCATCTTTCAGTGTCATATTCTTTTGCCTTTTCATACTGTTCATGGGGTTCTCAAGGCATGAATACTGAAGTGGTTTGCCATTCCCTTCTCCAGTGGACTACTTTTTGCCATAACTCTCCACCATAACCCATCTGTCTTGGGTGTCCCTACATGGCATGGCTCATGGTTTCATTGAGTTAGACAAGCTGGTGGTCCATGTGGGCTTCCCTTGTGGCTCAGCTGGTAACAAATCTGCCTACGATGTGGAAGACCTAGGTTCTATCTCTGAGTTGGGAAAATCCCCTGGAGAAGAGAAAGGCTACCCACTCCAGTATTCTGGCCTGGAGAACTCCATGGCCTATTGCATGAGGTTGCAAAGAATTCATGTGATCAGTTTGATTATCTGTGATTGTGGTTTTCATTATGTCTGCTCTCTGATGGATAAGAATAAGAGGCTTATGGAAGCTTCCTAATGGGAGAGACTGACTGAGGGGAAACTGGGTCTTGTTCTGATGGGTGGGGCCATGCTCAGTAAATCTTTAATGCAATTTTCTATTAATTAGCAGGGCTGTGTTCCCACCTTGCTTTTTGACCTGAGACCAAAGTATAGTAGGGGCAATGAAGATAATGGTGACCTTCTTCAGTAGGACTTGAAGTATTCAGTGCCCCTGACCATGCAGCAGGCCAGTGTCAACCCATGCCTCTGCTGGAGTCTCCTGGACACTCTCAGCCAAGTCTTGGTCAGTCTCTTGTGGGGTCACTGCTCCTTTCTCCTGGGTCCTGGTGTACACAAGCTTTTGTTTGTGCCCTCCAAGAGTCTGTTTTCCCAGTCCTGTGTAACATCTGTAGTCAAATCCTACTGGCCTCCAAAGTTAAATTCCCTGGGGTTTCACAGTCCTTTTGCCAGATCCCCAGACTGGGAAATCTGTTGTGGGTCCTATAGCTTTCTTAACAGTGTGAGGATTTTTTGGTATAATTATTCTGCAGACTGTGGGTCATCTGCTTTGCAGTTCTATGGTGGGGTTAATGGTGACCTTCTCCAAGAGAGCTTATGCCACACGCTATATGACCCAGGTCTGCTGAACCCAGACCCCCTATCCCTTTGGCAGGACACCGCTGAATCAAAACTCCACAGAAGACATTCAAAGGCAGGTCTGGTTCAGTCTCTGTGGGGTCTCTAGGTACTGGTGTGCACAAGGTTTTATTTGAGCCTTCCGAGAGTCTCTGGTGGGTATGGAGTTTGATTCAAAATGTGATTTTGCCCATCTTACAAACTTTCTGGGGCTTCTCCTTTGCCCTTGGACATGGGGTATCTTTTTTTGGTGGGATCTAACATTTTTCTGGGCTTCCCTTTTGGCTTAGCTGGTAAATAATTCATCTGCAATGTGGGAGACATGAATTTGATCCCTGAATTGGGAAGATCCCCTAGAGAAGGGAAAGGCTACCCACTCCAGTATTCTGGCCTAGAAAATTCCATGGACTTTTTAGTCCATGGGGTTTCAAAGAGTCAGAAATGACTGAGTCACTTTCACTTTCACTTTCAACATTCTCCTGTTGATGGTTGTTCAGCAGCAAATTGCAGTTTTGAAGTTCTTGCAGGAGAAGATGAGCACATGTTCTCCTACTCCACTATCTTGCTTCACCTTTTCTAGAATCATCTTCCATTTTCTTTCTAAGATGCAGACCATGGCCACACACAGAAATATTTTACCTCACAAAACTGCTTCACTTTCCTAACTTCAAGCATTCTTTAGCCTGCCTTTAGCCATAATCTCACCTTCTGTATTGGCTCCTTCAAAACCCATCAGCTTGATTCAAATACTTCAGATTAATCCTGGCCTTCTGGTCTCCTTTGTCTCTATACCACTTTGCTTTGGGTCAGCATTTACCTACTGACTATTTGGAACTCATTCCTCCCTTTTTCTTTCTTACTAAGGGAAAAGAACGAATACTTTTGCTTTTGAATAAAGAAATAACAAAAATAAATATATCCAAAATTATGTCATTTGGTTTTCCAGTAGATCATGGAAATTTGGAAAGAGGAAAAAAATTACACATGAATCTGTATGTATGATTAAAAACAATATTTTAGCAAAGAAAAGTGTGTGAGAGTTTGGAGATTAAAGAGGATGAGTTTAGTACTCAAAAATATATACCTGTTTGACTGAATCAAGAAACATCTTAAGTTCTTCTAAAACAAAGTAATTTAACATGAGTTCTATCTGAACTTTCCACATTTTTCCTTTTTATTAACAAGTAGAACCAAGAAGTATATAAATATAAATATAATATGATACATAAATATATAAATATACTTCTTGAACCAAGTAGTATATAAACATAAATATAATATAGTATATAAATATAAATATACTTCTTGTTTCTACTTATTAATAAAAATATTTCTG
>SJYQ01002371.1:865327-903412 GCA_006410935.1 Redunca redunca | reverse complement strand
AAATTATTTTCTTTTTTTAATTTTTATTTTATTTAGTACTCTCTAAAATAGGATCTTGATTGATTTTGAAGTAAATACCTGTAATAAATTTAGCAAGGTGTAAAAGCATAAAGCTGTTCTTTTCTGTTCTAGAACATTACAGGTGTCTACATCCTTAACTTGGGAAACTCTTAACAGAATAACCTTAATAAAATAATGAAGTTTCATTGTCCAGAAATTAGTCAGGCATGCCGTTTTTCTGAGATGGACATTAGATGGTGATTGTCAAAAATACTTAATGTTTCAGCAGCAATTAATTTTACCAAACTTTATCTGTTAGTCAGTGAAATGTGACTTCCACAGTGAATGCTTAAAGCTAGGGAAACAAGTTAAAAAGCCATAGTCCAACTGAATTGTGAATATCAATAGAATTTTTTCATTATATATTATAAAACTCAGTTGATTGTTTCATTTTTCTTTGATAGTTGAGACTGAATCAAATTATGACCAAACAATGTATTCGTCTTAGATTTTTTTATCGGTTCTCAATATATGCACTATTCTTTTATCTTTCTGTATCCCTAAATCTGAATTAAAAGTTTAAAGTGTCAAATGTCAAATGATAAAAGATAGCAAATATTAAAAAGTATGAGTCAGAGAAGAAGAATTAATAGGGAAACCAGAAGCCTTGTATTTGACATTTAAACATCTTCCTCAAGACTTCATCATGAACAATTTGTAGACTTAACTACAAATGAAATGTCACAGATAATTGTTCATGTACCTTTGACATTTTGTCTCGGATTTTGTGAATGAATTTTGTAATTGGAACGCTGGGAGCCAACATTCAGGGACTGAAATCTCAGAACCAGCTATTTTAAACTGTTTTGTGGAAGTGTGTATTTTGCTAATTTTATTAAGTATAATAAGGGCTTTCCTGGTGGTACAGAGGTTAAAGCGTCTGCCTGCACTGTGGGAGACCTGGGTTCGATCCCTGGGTCGGGAAGATCCCCTGGAGAAGGAAATGGCAATCCACTCCAGTATTTCTGCCTGAAAAATCCCATGGACGGAGGAGCTTGGTGGGCTACAGTCCATGGGTCACAAAGAGTCGGACACGACTGAGTGACTTCACTTTCACTTTCACTTTCATTAAGTATAATAAGGCAAATCATGACTAGAGAAACAGAATATAGGTCAACACAGATTCTTGACATACAAAAATATTAAATGAAAAAGCATTTCTCATATTAATAACTATTAGTTTGGTTCAATCTCTCAGTTGTGTTCAACTCTTTGCAACCTCATGGACTGTAGCATTCCAGGTTTCCATTTCCATCACCAAATCCTGGAGCTTGCTCAGACTCATGTCCATTGAGTCGGTGATGCCATCCAACCATCTTACCCTCCGTTATCCACTTCTCCTCTGCTTTCCATCTTTCCCAGCATCAGGGTCGTTTCTAATGAGTCAGTTCTTTGTATCAGGTGGCTAAAGTATTGGAGCTTCAGCATCAGTCCTCCCAATGAGTATTCAGGACTGAATTCCTTTAAGACTGACTGATCTGATCTCCTTGAAGTCCAAGGGATCTCAAGAGGAGTCTTCAACAGCACAGTTCAAAAGCATCAATTCTTCGCCATTCAGCTTTCTTTTTGGTCCAGTTCTCATATCCATACAAGACTACTGGAAAAACCATAATTTTGACTAGATGGCCCGTTGTCAGCAAAGTATTTTCAGTCTAGGTTGGTCATAGCAGTTTTTCCAAAGAGCAAGCATCTTTTCATTTCATGGTTTCAGTCACCATCTGCAGTGATTTTGGAGTCCAAGGAAATAAAGTTTCTGTTTCTACTGTTTTCCCAGCTATTTGCCATGAAGTGATGGGACCAGATGCCACAATTTTTGTTTTTTGAATGTTGAGTTTTAAACCACCTTTTTCACTCTCTTCTTTCACTTTCATCAAGAGGCTTTTTAGTTCCTCTTCACTTTCTGCCATAAGAATGTTGTCATCTGCATATCTGAGGTTATTGATATTTCTCCCAGCAATCTTGATTCCAGCTTGTGTTTAATCTAGTTCAGCATTTTGCATGATGTACTCTGCATATAAGTTAAATAAGCAGGGTGACAATATACAGCCTTGACATACTCCTTTTCCTATTTGGAATCACTCTGTTGTTCCGTGACAAGTTCTAACTGTTGCGTCTTGACTTACATATAGATTTCTCAGGAGGCAGGTAAGATGGCCTGGTATTCCCATGTCTTTGAGAATCTTCCACACTTTGTTGTGATCCACATAGTCAAAGGCTTTGGCATAGCCAAAAAATCATCAGCTTTTGGCAATAAAGCCAAAGTAGATGATTTTCTGGAACTCTTTTGCTTTTTCTATGATCCAATGGATGTTGGCAATTTGATCTCTGGTTGTCCTGTGTTTTCTAAATCCAGCTTGAACATCCAGAAGTTCTTGGTTCATGTACTGTTGAAGCCTGACTTGAATTTTGAGCATTACTTTGCTGGCAGGTGAGATGAGTACAATTGTGCAATTGTTTGAACATTCTTTGGCATTGCCTTTCTTGTCTGGTGGCGACTTTGTGGTATACTGAGTGAAGTATCATCTTTTAGGATTTAAAATAGCTCAACTGGAAATCTATCACCTGCACTAGCTTTGTTTGTAGTGAAGCTTCCTAAGGTCCACTTAACTTTGCCTTTCAGGATGTCTGGCTTTAGGTGAGTGATCACACCATCAGTTATCTGGGTCATTAATTATAGAGGTCTTTTTATTTCCTCTTTTGAGATAATTAAAATAATATCCCATATTGTACTTCAGGGCCTTAGGGTAAATATTATCCATTTCTGAAGAACTTACTATATAAAAGATATATGTAACATTAATTACTGCATTGGTTAAAGTTCAGCTTATCAGTTCAGTTCAGTTCAGTTCAGTCACTCAGTCGTGTCCGACTCTTTGCGACACCATGAATTGCAGCACGCCAGGCCTTCCTGTCCATCACCAACTCCCAGAGTTCACTCAGACTCACATCCATCGAGTCCGTGATGCCATCCAGCCATCTCATCCTCTGTTGTCCCCTTCTC
This sequence comes from Redunca redunca, assembly GCA_006410935.1. Classification (NCBI taxonomy): domain Eukaryota; kingdom Metazoa; phylum Chordata; class Mammalia; order Artiodactyla; family Bovidae; genus Redunca; species Redunca redunca. Next base: position 900,351 of record SJYQ01002371.1, on the reverse strand, counting down.
TGGCTGCACCAACCCCTCCCAGCATCAGAGTCTTTTCCAATGAGTCAACTCTTCACATGAGGTGGCCAAAGTACTGGAATTTCAGCTTCAGTATCATTGCTTCCTAAGAAATCCCAGGGCTGATCTCCTTTAGAATGGACTGATTGGATCTCCTTACAGTCCAAGGGACTCTCAAGAGTCTTCTCCAACACCACAGTTCAAAAGCATCAATTCATCAGCGCTCAGCTTTCTTCACAGTCCAACTCTCACATCCATACATGACCACAGGAAAAATCATAGCCTTGACTAGATGGACCTTGGTTAGAAAAGTAATGTCTCTGCTTTTCAATATGCTATCTAGGTTGGTCATAACTTTTCTTCCAAGGAGTAAGTGTCTTTTAATTTCATGGCTGCAGTCACAATCTGCAGTGATTTTGGAGCCCAAAAACATAGTCTGAAACTCTTTCCACTGTTTCCCCATCTATTTACCATGAAGTGATGGGACCAGATGCCATGATCTTCGTTTTCTGAATGTTGAGCTTTAAGCTAACTTTTTCACTCTCCTCTTTCACTTTCATCAAGGGACTTTTTAGTTCCTCTTCACTTTCTGCCATAAGGCTGGTGTCATCTGCCTATCTGAGGTTATTGATATTTCTCCCAGCAATCTTGATGCCAGCTTGTGTTTCTTCCAGTCCAGCATTTCTCATGATGTACTCTGCATATAAGTTAAATAAGCAAGGTGACAATATACAGCCTTGACGTACTCCTTTTCCTATTTGGAATCAGTCGGTTGTTCCATGTCCAGTTCTAACTGTTGCTTCCTGACCAGCATACAGATTTCTCAAGAAGCAGGTCAGGTGGTCTGGTATTCCCATCTCTTTCAGAATTTTCCACAATTTAATGTGATCCACACAGTCAAAGGCTTTGGCATAGTCAATAAAGCAGAAATAGATGTTTTTCTGGAACTCCCTTGCTTTTTCCATGATCCCACACATGCTGGCAATTTGATCTCTGGTTCCTCTGCCTTTTCTAAAACCAGCTTGAACATCTGGAAGTTCATGGTTCACGTATTTCTGAAGCCTGGCTTGTAGAATTTTGAGCATTACTTTACTAGCGTGTGACATGAGGGCAATTGTGCAGTAGTTTGAGCATTCTTTGGCATTGCCTTCTTTGGGATTGGAATGAAAACTGACCTTTTCCAGTCCTGTAGCCACTGCTGAGTTTTCCAAATTTGCTGGCATATTGAGTGCAGCACTTTCACAGCATCATCTTTCAGCATTTGAAATAGCTCAACTGCAGTTCCATCACCTCCACTACCTTTGTTCATAGTGATGCTTTCTAAGGCCCACTTGACTTCATATCCCAGTATGTCTGGAAAGTTCAGCTTATAGAAGGATATTATTGTCCTATCTAAAACTTTGAAATACTTGGCTCTCTTTTATGAGAACACAAAACAAGTCAAGTCAATTTAGAAAGGAGACAAATATATTAATAATATTACAAAATATTGTGCATAATCATAACCAAGGAAATAGTAAAGAATCTGAAAAAATCAGAATTGAAATTCTATTTCTATTGAAATTACTGTTCTTTTTTTTCCTTTTCTTCTTCCTTCTGAGTGTTTGCCTCATTCTTATTTCATGCAGTCAAGTTGATTTATTTATTTTAAACCACCAGCCAGAATAAGGCAGTCAGAAGAACATAGGTTTACATTCTGTTACTTTAAAATGTCTTACCTGCTGAATTGGAATCTTACAAGGAGACAACCTGGGCAGGATTCTGGTTGGCCTGACTTGAGGAGTGTCCACATGAATCAATTAGCTGTGATCCAAGTTTAAAAGGCTCCACCAGAAGGTTGGGGAGCAGGAGCTTGGTGTACTTCCCTAAATAATTGTGAGGGTTATTCTCTGAAAATGGGATGGAGGACCTGAGAGTGTTTTCTTTTTCATTCTAGGAATAAACTCCTATAATTTGTAGTTGTCCAACATGCAAATCTAAGGGGGCCAACTTATTAAAGTGCATATATTTAAAGAAATAAAACTAGAATGTCTTGAGTGTGTTTAAATAATTTTCTGATCAATTGACCTTCTTTTAGTTTGGGAAACAGCTTTTAGAATTATGGAAAGTGACTGGAAATCAATAGCTTAGAGACCTGCTAAATGAAATGAGAAAAATGAAAACCTCAAAAGGGTCAAAAGTGGAGATTGCTGACCTTAAATAGAAAATAAACTTGCAGTTTTTAACCCCGACTAATTTATTCAGCTTCACATTAATATTTTAGCACATTGTTTGTGGCCACAAAGCACACATTCTAGCATCTTGCTCTATAATTCATCACTGTCTTGTTAGCTCTTTGCTATTTCCTGGTGGATTTAAAAACATGGATTTTATCTAGCTTTTCATGTTTCCTTAGAAACAGAGAGAGAGAGAAATAGAAAGCAGAATAACATACCCCAACCTCATTGCAATCCTACTTATCAATCAATTTTAGTATTGATGATGTATTTAAGTTGTAGGAAAATAGGGCATGAGAGGATAGTCACATCCTAGGTCCCCAGTGAGTCCCAGGGATGGGCCACCAAGTGAGGGTCTTTGGCTTCTCATAGGAAAGAACTCAAGAAAGCAGGTTTATTAAAAGAGATACACACTTAGATATCCACAGATAGAGTATGGTTCATCTCAGAAGGCAAGATCACCCTGAGGTGAGGGGGTGGTTAGTATGTAGAGGCTGTGCAATTTTATAGGCCAGTGAGTGGGAGGATTATTCAGACTATTTTGGAGAAGGAGCAGGGAGTTCCAGGAATTGGCCCCTGCCCCTTCTGGCCTTTATTGGTCAGTCTTGGAACTATCATTGTACCTGTGGTTTTGTCATCTGGTTGATGTGTTATAGTCAGCCTGGTAGTGGGATAGGAAAGAACATGCCTGCAATGCAGAAGATTTGGTTTCAATCCCTGGGTCAGGAGGATCCCCTGGCGAAGGGAATGGCTACCCACTCCAGTATGCTTGCCTGGCGAATCCCATGGAAAGAGGAGCCTGGAGGGCTACAGTCCATGGAGTCACAAAACAGTCAGATGCAACTGACGTGACCAAGGACACGCACCTCTTTATTCCACTGTTAAACTTTCTAAATTACTTTATTTTTCTTCTCTGGATGCCTTAACTTCTTTCTTTATAGTTAGTATTTTAAAATTTTGCGAACTTATACTCTGATGAGTTTATTTTTCATTCATTAACCAGGTCCTTTAGTGTACCCATCTGTACTACAACTCTTAAGAAAGTTATTGCTTTTTGGTGGAAAAAGCTTATGCAATTTTCTAATATTTTATAGCTCTAGAACAGAGATATTATTATTCAGATATATGGCCTTATATATTGATACTGTGTATCTCTTTCATATGTTATTTCTCTGACTTTTATTTAAAATATTTGGAAAGCTTCCTTGATTATGTTTTCTAAGTTCACTGAACAAATTTTATTTTGGAAATTTATTTATAATTTTGTTTATTTGGTTTATTCCCTAATTGCTGCTTTGTTATTTTCATGGATGTAACGGCTCTCACATTTCTCTGAGCATGCATTAGGATGTCTTTTTGTTTTTGTTTTCTATTGTTTANTGCTTTGTTATTTTCATGGATGTAACGGCTCTCACATTTCTCTGAGCATGCATTAAGATGTCTTTTTGTTTTTGTTTTCTATTGTTTATATCACTTTTACTATCTGTTTCCTGGGGTAATTTTTTATGATGATAATTTTTTCAATTTATTTTTATTGAAATACAGTTTATTTACAATGCTGTATTAATTTCTACCATATGGGAAAGTGATCAAGTTATACACATGTGTATATTCTTCTTTATATTCTTTTCTAGCCTGGTTTATCACAGGATGTTTAATGTAGTTCCCTGTGTTATACAGTAGGGTCTTATGATTCACCCATTCTATGTGTAATAGTTTGCATCTGCTAACACATGGTGATAACTTAAATCAGATGTTGAGATGTTTTACTCATTATTCTGACATAAGTATAAGGAAATGAAAGGCTGGTTGGCGGCTTTCAGTATGCATCTTCATCTTGGCTTTAATAGGGAAGACTAGAAGTGAGGTTTCAAAGGGAAGCCTGAATGCCACCACTCACATCACTTTCCTTGGAACCGTCACATTTTCCAGGGACAAACTCTTAAGTTATCCTACTTGGGAGTTATTACTGGAATGTCATGCAGTGTGTGAGTCTGAAAGGGAACAAAATCCCTCCTATGAAACATTTCAACAATCCCTTTGAATTTAGTGGTATGTTTTTGATTCCCATCTGGCATCCTTGAGGTTTAAACTATGGGTTTCTGCTTTCTGAGCTGCATCACACTTTAGGAACATTCTAGACCAAATCTTTCATGACCTGGTGCCTTAGTTACTACTCTTATATACAACTTGTTGTTGCTGTTATTTAGTTGCTAAATCTTGTCCAACTTTTTGCAATCTCTTGGACTGTAGCCCACCAGGTTCCTCTGTCCACAGGATTTTCCAGGCAAGAATACTGGAGTGAGTTGCCGTTCCCTTCTCTAGGGAATCTTCCTGACCCAGGAATCGAACCCATGACTCCTGCATTGGAAGGCAGATTCTTTACTGCTGTGCCACTAGAGGATCCTCTTCTAAGTGTGAGTCACATGTGTATCATCAGACTTCTTAAAGCTCAGAGTGAGGTGACAGCTGCTGAGCTTGCTAAGTATAGATTTCATTTTCATTACCAGTAGGTGAACTGCTCCATGGGTCTCCTATGAAGGTCAGTCTGATTCAATAGCCTGCAACTTCCTTGAAGTCCATCTGCTTTCTCTCTTTTCTTCCTGTTTTTATCACTATTATTTGCTAACCAAGTTAATGTCATATGAAGAATTTCATCTAGGGGGCAATATCTGAATTTCATCTTGATATAATATGCAACTACCATGGTCTGATTTAACTGAAATTATTCATGCAATCCTTCTTATTGAGTCAATTCCTAGGCAGGCTGATAAGAAGTCCGGGGTACCTGAGGAGGAGAAAGGGGTCTGGGGCTCTCCAGGAGGAGATAGGGGTCTGGAATTCTCAAGGAGGAGGTAAGGACAAATGTTTCTTTCTTCATTCCTTAGTAAGGATTATAACAATAATATATCCTGCTTGAGGACATGTTTCTCCTTCCTGAAAATCTTCTGACATAGCCTGTTATCTTAAAATGTATATTCTGGGGGTGGGTCTCGTAAGACATTTACAACCTTGAGACATTCTTTTTATTTATCATAATAACCAATTATAAAAATACATAACTCCCTTGTTAACACTAGTGAGGGGGACACTCTCCATCCCCCTCTGATATCTATGTCAGAAGCTTTCTCTGCCTCTTTCCACTTTAAGAAAACTCTGCTATATAGAAGCTCTTGAGTGATCAAGCCTGGTCCCTGGTCCCTGGTCCCGAAGTTGAATCTTCTTTGGAGATCAAGAATCTGACACTATTCACCATAAGCTATCATTATGTTAGATTTATTCACCATACATTCATAACTTTTAATGATATGCTATTATTTTATTGGGATTTTAGAAGAGAAAGAAAACAGTTGAGTGTGATCAATCAATTATATTCACACAGAAAATCTAAACTGCATATAGGACATTTTCATATGAAAAAGACTCTACAGCCTTTGAAAGGATGACCAAGTAAACTTCCTATGTACTACCATAGTTGCAGCATCATGAATCTTTGAAAATTAGGTCAACTCTAAAACATTTGCGTTACCCTGCTGGGGGTGGGGTGGGGGGAATGTAGATAGTTACTAACTGGAACAATAAAACCTTTTGAACAAATGCATTCAATTTTCATATGTAAATACTATAGCATATAAAAAGTAGGGATGAAATATCTTAATGCTTACCTCTCTTCCATCACCTGTAATTATGAGAGAGCATTTGAACCTTGCTGAAAAATGTTTTTAAATTAAATTAGATAATGCAAGAAAATGGTTAGCATATAATTTAGCACACTGGGAGGGATTGGGGGCAGGAGAAGAAGGGGACGACAGAGGATGAGATGGCTGGATGGCATCACTGACTTGATGGACTTGAGTCTGAGTGAACTCTGGGAGTTGGTGATGGACAGGGAGGCCTGGTGTGCTGTGATTCATGGGGTCGCAGAGAGTCGGACACGACTGAGCGACTGAACTGAACTGACTGAAGCCTCTAAAAATGCCTATTATATCAGCATTTCCTCCAACTTCAACTAAAGAAACATACATTCACACTTGCCAAGACTTTAAAATAAAATTTTAGGTTTTGTAAATGTCTGAATAGTGGAGTTTTGAAAGACAAAGCTGTCTCTCAGTTCAGTTCAATTCAGTCACTCAGTCATGTCTGATTGTTTGCGACCCCATAGACTGAAGCACACCAGGGTTCCTATTCCATTTTTTTATGAGATTCTTCACCAAAGTAATGGATAATGGTCATCTGAGTGAAATTCACCCATTCCAGAGCATTTTAGTTCACTGATTCCTAAAACATCAACATCACTGTTGCCATCTCCTGTTTGACCACTTCCAATATACCTTGATTCATGGACCTAACATTCCAGGTTCCTATACAATATTGTTGGGTAGGTATGGCATAAGACCTCTTGACGGAGGTCACCATTAACCCCACCACAGAGCCACCAAATGTTACATAGGCCTGGGGAAACAGACTTTGGAGGACACAGACAAAACCTTGTGTGTTCCAGGACTCAGGAGAAAGGAGCAGTGACCCCCACAAGAGACACAGCCAGACATGCCTGTGAGTGGCCAGGAGGCCCTGGCAAAGACGTGGCCTGCTGCTCTGTTGGGTCACTGAACACAACAGTCCTGGCATAAGCCCTGTTGAAGAAGGCTGCCATCACCACCATCACCCCTACCATAGAATGGGAAAATACAAAGGGGAAGACTAAAAATCTCTTCAAAAAAATCAGAGATAACAAGGGAACATTTCATGCAAAGATGGGTACAATGATGGACAGAAATGCTACAGACCTAACAAAAGCATAAAATATTTAAGAGGTGGCAAGAATACACAGAACTATGAAAAAAGATCTTAGTGACCCAGATAACAATGGTGGTGTGATCACTCATCTAGAGCCAGACATCCTGGAGTGTGAAGTCAAGTTTGCCTTATGAAGCATCAATAAGAACAAAGCTAGTGGAGGTGAAGGAATTCCTGTTGAGCTATTGCAAATCCTAAAAGATGATGCTGTGAAAGTGCTGCACGTCAACAAACTTGAAAAACTCAGCAGTGGCCACAGAACGGGAAAAGGTCTGTTCTCACTCTAGTCCCAAACAAAGGCAATTTCAAAGAATGCTCAAACTACCATACAATTACACTCATCTCAAATGCTAGCAAAGAAATGCTCAAAATTCTTGAAGCTAGGCCTTAATAGTATGTGAACCAAGAACTTCCAGATGCTCAAGTTGGATTTAAAAAAGCTAGAGAAACCAGAGATCAACTTGCCAACATCTGCTGGATCATAGAAAAAGCAAGGGAATTCCAGTAAGGCTTCTGCTTCATCAACTACCTTAAAGCCTTTGACTGTGTGGATCACAACAAAGTGTGGAAAATTCATTTTTATTTCGTTTAACTGAGCACTTTCATTTTTTTAATTTATTTTAATTGGAGGTTAATTACTTTACAATATTGTATTGGTTTTGCCATACATTATCATGAATCTGCCACAGGTATACACGTGTTCCCCATCCTGAACCTGCTTCCCTCCTTCCTCCCCGTACCATCCCTCTGGGTCGTCCCTGTGCACCAGCCCCGAACCTGGACTGGCGATTTGTTTCATATATGATATTATACATATTTCAATGCCATTCTCCCAAATCATCCTACCCTCTCCCACAGAGTCCAAAAGACTTTTCTGTACATCTGTGTCTCTTTTGCTGTCTCACATACAGGGTTATTGTTAGCATCTTTCTAAATTCCATATATATGCGTTAGTATACTGTATTGGTGTTTTTCTTTCTGGCTTACTTCACTCCAGTTTCATCCATCTCATTAGAACTGATTCAAATGTATTCTTTTTAATGGCTGAGTAATACTCCTTTGTGTATATGTACCACAGCTTTCTTAGCCATTCATCTGCTGATGGGCATCTAGGTTGCTTCCATGTCCTGGCTATTATAAACAGTGCTGTGATGAACATTAGGGTACACGTGTCTCTTTCAGTTCTGGTTTCCTCAGTGAGTATGCCCAGCAGTGGGATTGCTGGGTCATAAGGCAGATCTATTTCCAGTTTTTTTAAGAAATCTCCACACCTTTTCCTCCACACCCTTTCTGGCATTTATTATTTGTAGATTTTTTGATGATGTCCTTTCTGACTGGTGTGTGAGGCAGAACGAATTAAGGGAATGGCATTGAAACATATACATTACCATGTATAAAATAAGATAGCCAGTGGAAATTTACTGTATGATGCAGGGAGCTCAAATCCAGTGCTTCGTGGCAATCTAGAGGGGTGGGATGGGGTGGGAAGTGGGAAGGATGTTCCAGAGGGAGGGGACATATCTATACCTATGGTTCACTCATGTTGATAGATGGCAGAAACCAACACAACATTGTAAAGCAGTTATTCTCCAATTAAAAATAAAATTTAAAAATTCATCCTTTTTAAAAATATTAAAAATAAAACTTCCTCCCAACTACCAGAGATGTTGTGTCCTTTCATGTTATTTGATTATTTATAGTCCATTTCGATGAGAAAACAGAAGAGTATAATTAAATTTGTTTAAGATCCAGTCATCTTATGTCTCTTTTCTGATCTGCCAACATCCCAGAAAAAGCTGTAAGGATCTCAGTATAAGAACATTGTGCAAGAGAAGTGAAAGGAAATGCAAACTGGATAAATATTTTTGAAAATAAATGTAGATTAACAGGATAGAATTTAGGAAAAGCAGTATATTGAAGTTATATTAGACAAGGAAGGTGATAAATGAAAAATAGCTGTCTTTTATTATTTTTTCTTTTATACTAAAATAACTTAATGTCACTAAGTGACCATAAAGAAGAATTTTATCTTGTTCTTATTGAAAACATATGCCCACATCAGTCTTCGTCTAGGTAGAGTTGAGTTAAATATTTTTTTTTAAATCTAACAACTATAAAAATGGTCTTTATGCTCCAAATTTAGCAGGGCAAATGCCATTCTACACCAACAATAGGTTATGACAAATTATAAATTCTGTTTCTGTTGAAGAAGTTAACCACCAGAGTCTGCCAGGTATTTAGAAATGCCCGATTCAGCATCTCCTGGGAGATCACTACTTCTTTCCCCTGGGTCTTGGTGCTCACAAAGTTTTGTTCATACTCTCCAAGAGTCTCTGTTTCCCCCAGTCCTGTGGAAGTTCTGTAATCAAATCCCACTGCCCTTCAAAGTCAGATTCCCTGGACATTCTAAGTCCCTTTGTTGGATCCCCAGGTTTGAAAGTCTGATTAGGGCCTAGAACCTTTTCAGCAGAAGAACTTTGCAACAGAAGCACTGATACCGAAGAAGCTGAAGCTCCAATACTTCGGCCCCCTGATGCAAAGAGCCAAATCATTGGAAAAGACCCTGATGCTGGGTCTTTTTGCAGAAGTTTGCCACTAGTCACAAGGAATAGAAGCCGCCATGAAGGGTTTTAGTGCTTATCTAGATGCCAGGATATGCAATAACTGTGCTCATAAAATCATCTCCTGAAAATATCTAACTAGAGCACAGAGTGACTCTTTTCTGCTCTCTACCTTGAACTTCTTTCAGAGACTGTTGAAAATTGACAGCTTCAGCAGCATATGATTTATTCCTTGTAGAGGTAGATGGCAACACCAATGGCAAGTGCTAATTTATAGCTGACCATTTAAAAACATTTGAGATATGACACATTTAGGGGTCAAAGTATAGTTACTGTGACCTGTCTGCCCATTTTGGACTCTAACTCTACTTTCTATGCCTTGGTTTCTTCTATTTCAAAATGGGAATACTATTAATAGTATATGCATAGGGCTGCTTTGAGTATTGAATAAAACTTGTAAAAGGTATGCACAGTGTCTGGTACATATCAGACATTCACTAAATATTAACCATATCTCTCATATCTGCCTGTAAGATGAGTTTTCTCTTTGCTTAAACTCTTCCTCAGGGAAACATGGAAAATTCAGGTTACTTTTGTTCATTTTTTAATCATATCAGTTAGACATTATTTTTATTCATGTTATTTTATTCATAATGTTTGTTTATATTTATCTTTATCAAATTTTTGTTCATCTTTTTTTTTTCCTATTTCAGATCATACTGCTAAGATCATTTGGCTTCTTCCATGTATTCTTAAAAATTACCTAAGGAGAAGTTTGCTGATTAAAAATTCCCTTTGACTCCAGTTAAACTGGAGATGTTTGTTTCATTCTTGTTAGAGAGTTATGTCATGTGCAGTTCTAAGTTGCAAATTATTTCCTGTGGGCAATTTGAAGCTATTATTCACACTCTTTATGTTTCCCTTTATTGCTAATAAAATGTCCAACATCAGTGTTATCTATGGATGTGTTTTTACGCTCTGCCAGCTTTTAAGTTGCTTCTCTTATGTTTGACATTTTACAGTTATCCTATAATGTAAACTTGGGCTTCCCATGTAGTGCAGTGGTAAAGAGTTTGCCTTGCAATGCAGGGCACACAAGAGATGTGGGTTCAATCCCTGGGCTGGGAAGATCCACTGGAGTAGGAAATGGCAAACCGTCCCACTGTTCTTGCCTGAAAAATTCCATAGACAGAAGAGCCTGGTGGGCTACAGTCCATGGGGTTGCAAAGAGTCAGACATGACTGAGTGACTAAGCATACAGCCAACTAATACCCTGTATTAATTTTCTGCTGATGCATAGCAGATGACCACAAACATGCAAGTCTGATGTCCTAAAATGACAAACTGAAGCAAGCTGCTTTAATAGAGGGCCACACATCTAACTGCAGAGTGGGCTTTCAATCTACCCCAGGGTTCAGTAATTCTCTCTTCAGCCATACTTTATATGCTACTTTACCATTAATTTAAATTTTACCTTTTATATATTAATGTACTTTTAGCTTATAAAAAAACTTGGGTGTTTATTTACATTGTAGTAAACATCTCAATAGTCCCCTGTTGCATGATCATCTTAATAAGTCCCATCTTTTTCTCTGTAAACATTTGTGTACACTTACTTTAAATATATTTTCTATATTCCAGAGTATAAAAGTCCTAAGGTTCTAAATGTGTTCATTTTTTTGTTTCTGTGAGTCTATTCATAACTACTTGTTTCTTATTTGGCAATTGTTAGTAATGAGTTCATATCTGTACTTTCATTGTGGGGACTCATTAGGCTAATTCCAGTGAGAGACAACTGAAGTCTTCCATTGGGAAGTTTGAGAGTTGAACAGTGAGACCTTTGCACCTGTTGAGCATCCCTGGATTAAAGTGTGAGACTCAGGGTGTTCTTCCACTTTGCTTCTGGCCCAGGGCTCCTGAAGAGATGCAATGCTGATAAAGGCATCTGCTCCCAGACACTGGGGTCTCTCAAGTTTACTTATTTCTCTCAGCCAGTATCTTCATACACATTACTTCTGTTTGTTCTCTTGTTTGGGGGAAAGGGGGTTGAGTAGAAAAAAATACATTTTTTTTCTTTTGAGCACAATGATGCATTAAAATCAGTTTTATTTATATCAAGTTGCTTTTAGTGTTCCATTCGGCTGGGGGAAAAAAAAGAAAAAAACGACTCCTATGCATTCCCAAGTAAAAGTTGCTAAGGTATTTCTTAAGTATAATAGAGACTAACATCAAAATTAGAGTATACTGTAACTTAATATGGCTCCATGGGGTTAGGAGGCTTCCCTGGTGGTTCAAACAGTAAAGAATCTACCTGCAATTGCAGGAGACCTGGGTTTGGGGAGATCATCTGGAGAAGGAAATGGCTACCCACTCCAGAATTCTTGCCTGGAGAATCCCATGGAGGGAAGAGCCTGGCAGGCTACAGTCCATGCAGTCACAAAGAGTCAGATACAACTGAGCAACTAAGCACAACACAGCACATAATATATGCTATATACCAAAAATAATTCTATAGTATCTGTTTATCATCTATAAATGCATTGATATATATGTATATGCATGTGCATGTGTGAGTGCAGCTGCACTCAGTCATGTCCAACTTCTCTGCAACCTTCTCCAGTGTTCTTGCCTGAAAACTTCCATAGATAGAGGAGCCTGATGGGCTACAGTCCATGGGGTCACAAAGAGTTACACAGGACTTAGCGACTAAACAATATTCATCCATGGCTGCTTGTGGAGAGCACAGTTCTTATCCTCGCTTAGAAAATTCAATTTAATAGAAAAATGCACCCTTTAATTTGTAACCTGGAGAGTAAAAAATTGTTCCCTGGATAACTTATATTGCCTGGAACCTCTAAGCTTTATGCAAGTGGATTTCTTATAATGATCAACTCACACTGCTTAAGCACAAATATGGTGTCTACAGGGTTAGAATTAGATATACATCAAGTAGCATAGAGCAGAAACAACATGTGATGTGATGGATTGCTCTGAGGATAATGCCCCTGGTGGAATTTCTGTGCTTCATTTCCGGCAGTAGCTTTTACTCAGGTAATCCAAAGCCAGGGCTTCTTGGAACACTGCCAGCTCTCCAGAGAGGGGGGCTCCTCTTAAAAAACAATGTGACTGTGACAGTGGGGTGGATATTTCTCAATTAATTTATATTCAGAGAAGGTATGCCACACATTGGGAAGCATAATACACTCAAAGTTTTCCCAGTAGCACTGCTCAAAATTGATTTATGACAGAGAGAATCAGGATCACAGGGCCCCAAACAGCCACCTGAAAGAAGGCTTTTCAAGATGAAACAAAAGAAGGACAATTCAAGGCAGTCCTCAGGGAAGACCCTATGCATTAGGAATCTCTGGAGGCTTAGCTAAACAGCCATCCTATCTCCTTTAATAAGAGATTAGAAAATTTATAAATAACTCAGGCCACTTACATCACTATTTAAAATGAAATGCTTTACGAAGAAGTATGAAACTGTTTAACATTACTTAGACACTATATACTTGTATTGAACTCCTCTGAGGGGAAAAAAGTATCAATAATGGAAAGGAAAGAATAAGAAAAAGTTAAAACACCAATTTTTGGTGAGAAATGAAGTTTCCTTTGTTATATATTGCCTAGTTTTTAAGTTGAACCTATTAAAAAGATGAAACTCGTGAGAAAGTTGGATCCTTTGTGTAAGTGTTGTCGCTGCTGTTCAGCTGCTGAGTTGTGTCCAGCTCTGCGACCCCACAGACGTCAGCACATCAGGTTCCTCTGTTCTCCCCTCATCTCCCAGAGTTTGCTCAAATGCATCTTTTGTGAAAGTGAAGAAACCTATATTGGGTGACACAGCCTCCTTTTTCTCTAGTTTAACTACGGCCTCCTCATACTTGCCTTGTTGCACCCTGACTTGTATTCTCTGCTTAGTATGTTTAAAGTAGTCACCTTATGTTGTGGCAGCAACATGCACTGCCATTTCTGTATAACATTGGGTTGGCCAAAAAGTTGGTTGGGTGTTTCTGTAAGATGGCACAGAAAAATACGAACGAGTTACTTGGCCAACTCAGTACTTAGTTTCAGCTCAGTCATTGGCATAATCATTTTATCTGACAAGTAAGCTCCTATTGCTGTAGTTAATTGACAGCACCACAGTGATTATGAGTCCAATATGGTTACAACTTTGAAAATCAGAGTTTATTAACTTAAATTTTTGACCTATTTTAAACATAGTGTCTGGCTCACCTAGAGCCAGACATCTTGGAATGTGAAGTTAAGTGGGCCTTAGGAAGCATCACTATGAACAAAGATAGTGGAGGTGATGGAATTCAGTTTGAGCTATTTCAAATCCTAAAAGATGATGCTGTGAAATGCTGCACTCAATATGCCAGCAAATTTGGAAAACTCAGCAGCGCAGGACTGGAAAAGGTCAGTTTTCATTCCAATTCCAAAGAAGGGCAATGCCAAAGAATGCTCAGACTACCGCACAATTGCCCTCATGTCACACGCTAGTAAAGTAATGCTCAAAATTCTCCAAGCCAGGCTTCAGCAATATGTGAACCATGAACTTATAGATGTTCAAGCTGGGTTTAGAATAGGCAGAGGAACCAGAGATCAAATTCCCAACATCCTCTGGATCATCAAAACAAGAGAGTTCCAGAAGAACATCTACTTCTGCTTTATGGACTATGCCAAAGCCTTTGACTGTGTGGATCACAATAGACTGTGGAAAATTCTTAAAGAGATGGGACTACCAGACCACCTGACCTGCCTCTTGAGAAATCTGTATGCAGGTCAGGAAGCAACAGTTAGAACTGGACATGGAACAACAGACTGGTTACAAAAAGGAAAAGGAATATGTCAAGGCTGTATATTGTCACTGTGCTTAATTAACTTACATGCAAAGTACATCATGAGAAATGCTGGGCTGGATGAAGCACAAGCTGGAATCAAGATTGCTGGGAGAAATATCAATAACCTCAGATATGCAGATGACACCACCCTTATGGCAGAAAGTGAAGAAGAACTAAAGAGCCTCTTGATGAAAGTGAAAGAGGAGAGTGAAAAAGTTGGCTTAAAGCTCAACATTCAGAAAATTAAGATCATGGCATCTGGTCCCATCACTTCATGGCAAATGGATGGAGAAACCATGGAAACAGTGGCAGACTTTATTTTTTGGGGCTCCAAAATCACTGCAGATGGTGACTGCAGCCATGAAATTAAAAGACGCTTACTTCTTGGGAGAAAAGTTATGACCAACCTAGACAGCATATTAAAAAGCAGAGACATTACTTTGTCAAGAAAGGGCCATCTAGTCAAAGCTATGGTTTTTCCAGTAGTCATGTATGGATGTGAGAGTTGGACTGTAAAGAAAGCTGAGCACTGAAGAATTGATGCTTTTGAACTGTAGTGTTGGAGAAGACTCTTGAGAGTTCCCTGGACTGCAAGGAGATCCAGCCAGTCTGTCCTAAAGGAAATCAGTCCTGAATGTTCACTGGAAGGACTGATGTTGAAGCTGAAACTCCAATCCTTTGGCCACCTGACGCAAAGAGCTGACACGTTTGAAAAGACCCTGATGCTGGGAAAGATTGAAGGCAGGAGAAGAAGGGGACAACAGAGGATGAGACGGTTGGTGGCATCACTGACTCAATGGACTTGAGTTTGGGTAAGCTCCGGGAGTTAGTGATGGACAGGGAGGCCTGGAGTGTATCGCAAAGAGTCGGACACGACTGAGCAACTGAACTGAACTGAACTGAATTGAACTGAGACATAGTGTGGTGGTGTACATAATGTTTAATGAAAATTCTTCAATTTATGCCCATAAATTGAAATCATTACACAAAATGGAAAAAAAAAAAAAAAAACTCCTTATGTAACACAAACCACAAACTACTAAGCTAACTAAAGGGGAAATGTAGAAACATACCTATTTAAAATGTGTGTTTGTATTTACAAGTTAACTATAAAGATAATGACAGGCTGAGATGACTTGACTGGTAAATACTAGGAAATGCTTAAGAACTAAAGAATTCCTATTCTACTCAAGTTCTTCTTCATGGTAAAGAGGAGAGACGTTTCTAGCTTGTTTTTAAATCCAGAATTCAAAGAAAATCAGGAAGATACACCATAAGAAATAAAACCACCAAACCAGTATTCATCATGCTTAAAGACACAAAAGATGTGTTATAAACTCATGGTTTTGTTCTTTCAAATAAGTTAAGATAATTAATGTAGTGAGTGTTTTGTTACATTGAGTACTGGTGTTAAATAAACATCTCTCACTGCACTATGGAAAGTGAGCCTGTCTGCGTTGTTAGAAGCCTAAAAATATACCCCGATGTGGATGAAGCAATTATCTAAGTAACAGATTGCAAATATTTACAAGCAAAATTTGTCTGGCTTCTTAGTTTGAATTGCAGTTTGTAAACACCATACGCATCAGCATGAATGCCCACTCACATAGCTGCTGTCCTCCCAGCAACTTGGCATTGCTCAGAAGTGACCTGCAGGACAGGTGGACTTTTGCCACCAAATATATTCCTGGGTGTGGGGACTGGTTGAAATGTCAGAATAGTGACACACCTTCAGAAGTACACAACTGTGCTCCCTCTGAAGACTATAAACCACACGATATAGTACCTTGCTCTGCACTTGTGTAAAACAACACAGAGCTTCAAGATACAGAATTGTTGAATGACAGAATATACGCACATTCTGGTAGAATGTACCAGTATCCCTTGCCTGCAGGATTGAATTGGCTGGCATTATACAGACTTGCTTTGCTTGATACACTGTTTGTCACATACCTCAGTCATTTACTACTCTTGACTTAACTATGTTTTATTTCTTTTTTTTATGATAACAGTTTTTAGTTTTTACAAGTTGCCAAAGTAAGCAAATGTACACCAAGAGAATATTAGTGACTTAGGATATCATTTCTCTCATCATCACCTACACACATGATTTTAGACACTTCATTAAGCTTTTGATCTGTAAACTCAACCTCTAATTCTGGGGAGAAGAAGAAGGAAAAGAAGAATAAGAAGAAGACCACCCAGGCGAGAGGGAGAGGGGAGGAGAGACTGCCTGGAGTTTACCAACAGAAATGACTGTAGAGAGGCTGTGAACAGGTATATCCTCATTGGATATATCGCCTGCAGTCCCTGACAGCCACTGATCTTTTGACTGTCTTTTACACTCTCAGCTACAGCTCTGACCAGATTCTTAAAAAACCTTGTAATTGTAATATAATTCCACTATAGATAACTCCTGAGTGTTTCACCATCATTTGTTGTCTCCCTTAACTCTTCTTACACCTCTGCAAACAGTCTTTTCATTAAAATTTGTTGTATTTATAACTTCTTGCTGGGTAGCAGTGGTTACCGGGAATTCATTCAGTGGGTGTAACTTCAGAGAGTATATCCAACAATTACACATCATAATTATGTGTGCGTGCTGTGTGCTCAGTCCTGGCTGACTCTTTGTGACCCTGTGGACTATAGCCCACCAGGCTCCTCTGTTCATGGGATTTCCCAGGCAAGAAAACTGAGTGGGTTGCCATTTCCTTATCCTGGGATATTCCTGACCCAGGGATTGAACCTATGTCACCGATGTCTCCTGCATCGCAGGTGGATTCTTTACTTGTGGAGCCAACAGGGAAGACCATATATATATATATTTACATATATGTGTATATAAATGTATACATATATATATAATATATATCTGAATATGTAACTTTCTAGGAAGAAAATTTGGCTAAGATATGAATTTCTAAATTTACAGTGACTAATAAGCTGTAGGTTGTTTGAATTAGCAGGGACCCTGAAAGAAAAACTTTGAAAAATTTGGTGAAAGAAAAGGACAGAAAAGTTTCGAGCAATTGGCTGTGAAACTAAAACAGCTCTGAAAAAATAAAATCTTAAAAATACATCTACTAATTACCTTAAGAGAGAGAAATATTGAAATTATTGGTGAATGCTCACTGGAATAGGGATATAATACAAAATATCATTTATAAATGTATATTTTATTTTGCATAGCTTATTTGAACCTAATGGTGGTAGCGTTATACTTATGTCATGTGCTATATATTATAATGTTGAAATATTTAAAAATACTTATACATATATTGTGTTAAAAGTGTTTATTTTGTTCTCTTTCTGTTAGGCTTGTAGTATACACTAATGATTGATTAATAAGTTGAAAGACTATGTGTGTAGACAGTGTGATATTATTATGATTTTTTTTTCACTTGTATGCTCAATTGCTCAGTTGTGTCTGACTCTTTGATACCCTATGAACTAGTCTACCAGGCTCCTCTGTCAATGGGATTCCCCAGGCAAGAATACTGGAATGGGTTGCCATTTCCTTCTTCAGGGGATCTTCCCAACCCAGGGATCAGACCTGCGGATCCTGCATTGGAAGGTGGATTCTTTACCACTGAGCTACCCAGGAAGCTATGATAATACTTGAGGACATACAAATTTGTATACTTCCTCTATTTTGTAAACAATTTTCTGATATTTTCCTCCCTAACAAGCCACTTAATTTTTCTGTTAGCATTCTCAATCTAACCTCAGTGTAAAGGAAGTATTTTCAAACTAAATAATCTAGCCTATTTCAAGATTTAAAAAAAAGGCAATGTAAGCCATTACTAATACTATAGCAAAATAATTTAAATTTACATTATAACTTGTCCAGTGTATAATGTGTAGTAATATCTTGGACAAAATGTATGTTGGAAAGAAGACACATATCTGTTTGTTGTACTTTTTAATTTTTAAATTGGTGTGTAAATTATGCTACTTCCTTTTAGAAACTTTATAACCCATGTACTTTTACAG
The DNA here is from genome assembly GCA_006410935.1 of Redunca redunca. NCBI lineage: Eukaryota > Metazoa > Chordata > Mammalia > Artiodactyla > Bovidae > Redunca > Redunca redunca. The sequence continues at coordinate 881,946 of SJYQ01002371.1, read as the reverse complement.
GAGAAAAATGTTTCCTGTATAACACATAAAGAAACCATTACCTGCTGTTGTTATTGTTCGTTTCCTAAGTTGTGTCCAGCTCTTTGCATCCCCATGCACTGTAGCCTGCCAGGCTACTCTGTCCTCCACTATTTCCCAAAGTTTGTTCAAATTCAAGTCCTTTGAGTGCTGTAACTTGAAAAAAAAAAAAAAAGAACATTCAGAAATAGGTCAAGGAAGCAAAATGGCTTCTTATGTTAAAAGAAGGAGCAATATTTATGAAAGAAAATGTGTGAATTGGGTTATACTTCTGGTTAATTACTACAGTTGAAATTCATCCTTCAAATCATAAGTTCCTCTGCAAGTTATTTTTTTCTTTAATGTTTTATACTGAATGTCACTGCTTATGATTTCAGTGCCTATATGAAGCATATGCTGTATCATATTTAATTCAACATTATTTGAAAAGCAAAGGAAGTTGTTATGGCAACTGAAGCTCAAAAATAATTTCATTTAGAAGATTTTTTAACACTTTCACTTCAACATGGCATTCAGCTGCAACATACCATATAAAACTGTTCAGTCTGGAAAAAAAAAAAAGTGCTTTGAGGAAAGTATGGCATAATGTTGAAATGTTTAGCATATTCCTTTTAGTTTCCATATCATATGATGTACAGAAGAAAGTCAAATGCAATGTAAAATGTTGTGATCTTAGAATTAGCCATTACACATTCATTTATAAAATTGTGTTCTTGAAGCAGAGTAAATCTCTGAGTACTTTCCAGTTTCCTTTCTTCTTCGCAGTGCACATGGACCCTCTGTGGGCCTTCTCTGTCCCCAGAAGCTCAGTGGCCTCATGCTGCCTGCGTCAGGCAAGTTGGCAGTGAACAGATGCCTTAGTTTAAGAGGTGCTCATGTGCTCGGTGCCTAGGTTGTCCTGTCTGGCTCTTTACGACCCACAGACTTCAGTCCACCAGGCTCTTCTGTCCATGGGGCTTCCCAGGCAAGAATACTGGAGTGGGTTTCCATTCCCTTCTCCAGGGGATTTCCTGACCCAGAGATTGAACCCAAGTCTCCTGCATTTTCAGGTAGATTCTATACCACTGAGCCACCAGGGTAGCCCATATTTTCCTAACACCATATTTCCCTAACACTAATGTAAACGTTAATATGAGTTCTACCCCTGAAACCACCATCAATTTTATCAACAGTTGACAGTGTGTAGAATCAGCATAAACCCTAAAACCTTACAAACCCCGAAACCACTGCTCTATTTCTGCAAAGCAAAGCAAAGCATGTATTTTTCACCCACTGAATAATCGTCAAGTAAACCAAGAATTTCACTCTGTAAAACGGAAGCTTACAATGTTTCCTTCTAGCCTGGAATTAGAAGTTGCAAAATAGAAAATGAGAACAAAGCTTATCAGTTGACACATTTAATTTATTTGTGCTGCTGTGGACTAGCTTGGCACTTTCCATGAACCAACAATCTAGAAAGGCAAGGTTACTGGTAATAAGCAATTATGGACAAAGTTATTTTCAATTCCCAATTGATTTGAGCTGAGGCAGAAAATTTAGATTCCCTTCTGAGAAGTCATGATTTCTATCAGCACTTCAGGGAGTGAAGAAAACTTTAAGTTGCTTCAATTTGAAACATTCACTTGTTTAAAACTCATGCAAACCTAAAAGCTTTGACATACTCTCTTTCAATACAGTTTAAAAAGAGAGACCGAAGAGAGATTATTGTGATTCCCTCGTGTGTCCTCATTTATCTTATGTGCATCACTTATAATTATGAATTGTTTATATCCCTTTATCTAATTTTCTTAATTTATTACAGTGCATAAATCCAGGTCAAATTGAAGTCATTTGTTAAGGCATACATTTTGAAACAATTTATCAAACCTAAAATTCAGAACAGACCATATGATTATTACTTCTTTTATCAACAATTCTGTGATGTTTTTAAATTAATTAAAAGTTACTCACTTTTGGCTGTGCTAGGTCTTTGTGGACTTTTCGCGCAGGCTGTGGCAAGAGGGGACTACTCTCTAGCTGCTGTGTGGGGCTTCTCGCTGCAGCAGCTCTTGTTGCAGAGCGCAGGCTAGAGGCGCAGGCTTCAGGAGCTGCAGCTCCCGGGCGCTGGAGCATGGGCTCAGTAGTCGTGGCGGATGAGTTTAGTTGCTCCCTGGAATCTTCTTAGACCAAGGATCAAACTCCTGTCTCTTGCATGGCAAGTAGATTCTTTACCACTGAATCACCAGGGAAGCCCAGTTCTGTGATTTTTGATAGATAAGGGTTCCCATTTGTTTCGTGTAGTAGGTTTCTTACCAAAATTTTCCCTTTTGTATATCCTTCATTACTGTACTGGAGATGTTAATTTATCTATCTCTGTATGGATGTGTATGTGTGTGTGTGTGTGTGTGTATAAGATATAAATTTATGGATTGAACTATAGCAGACCCGTACCTGTCAAACAATTTTTTCTTTGCTTCTTACTAAGGATCATTTTATAAATCATTCAGCATTTCACTACTAATTTTAGAGATGCTGATATTAATTGTTTAGGAATAAAGCAAAATTAATGGCTACTTGTTCTATTATTTATATTCTGAAGTCTTCCCACTAGAATACCAAGGTACTGTGATTTAATAATGCAATACCATTGCATATTATAAACTCCTTTACCAGAGAACATATTTTAATTTTGAACAGTTTTACATGAACATTTCTGAATAGGATATTGAAAAACATTATAAAAGTGAATTGTAGGAAATATTCCATGCCTGAAAGGAAACAAGATGAAGTAGTTTTCCAACAACTATAATTTTAACATAGATGGCAAATTGAAGCAAATATTTCCTCTGAATCAGTAACTTAAAATACTCAAATGGAGAGTAAAAAAACCCTTAAATAGTGCAGACTCCCTGCTTGGGTGTTATCCACTAAAGGCAATATGTTTCCCTAATGAGCAAAGGGACTGAGTATTACCTTTCATGTGTCTCAAATGGAGCCTTCTCTTTATGATATTGCTATTGCTGTTCAGTCACTAAGTCATGTCTGTCTCTCTGCGATCCCTTGGACTGTAACCGGCCAGGCTCCTCTGTCCATGGGATTTTCCAGGCAAGAATACTGGAGCAGGTTCCCATTTCCTTCTCCAGGGGGATCTCCCTAGACCCAGGGGTTGAACCTGGGTCTCCCAAATTGGCAGGTGGATTCTTTACCACTGAGTCACCTGGAAAGCGCTTTTTATGGTGTTGGCAGGTAAGAAATACAAGTGCTATGAAAGCTAACTTTCCTATGCAATTGTTATTTCCAGGTGTTTAAGACAGGACTCGGAGAAGGCAATGGCACCCCACTCCAGTACTCTTGCCTGGAAAATCCCATGGATGGAGGAGCCTGGTAGGCTGCAGTCCACGGGGTTGCGAAGAGTCGGACACCACTGAGTGACTTCACTTTCACTTTTCACTTTCATGCATTGGAGAAGGAAATGGCAACCCACTCCAGTGTTCTTGCCTGGAGAATCCCAGGGACGGGGGAGCCTGGTGGGCTGCTGTCTATGGGATTGCACAGGGTCGGACACGACTGAAGCGGCTTAGCAGCAAAACAGGACTGGGTTTCCCAAGTGGCTCAGTCCTGAAGGATCTGCCTGCCAGTACAGGAGCCGCAGGAGACACGGGTCAGTGGGTTTGGTCCTTGGGTGGGGAAGATCTCCTGGAGGGGGAAACGGTAGCTCTCTCCAGTACTCTTCTCTCGTAAATCCAATCATGAACAGAGGAGCCTGGCAAGCTACTGCCCCTGGGACGGCAGAGTGGTACATGACCCAGCTACTGAGCTCAAAAACAGAACTTAATACTAACTCCTACTACCCAGGCACTCTGTTCCAGCATTGCCATGAGGTATGCGAGGAGTGAAGCTGGAAAATAAATAGAATTTCCTGAATTTCTTGGTTGAAAGTGATAGTCACTCAATTGTGAATTTCTTTGTTAAGTGAGTATAAAAGTTTATCCCTCTGGCTGTCTCCACATCTGGACTGTGCTTTGCTCAGGAAATGGAGCTCACCTGACTTTATCATCTGGCCATCTCTTACTTTTTTCTTCCGTTTAATATCACTTAGCTTAATGCTCTTATTTGTCAAACCTATTTAATCTATGTAGGTAAATTCTGGATCTCTTCCTGCAAGGAGCAAAGACAAGTAATGCCTTTTAGCACAGTGTGTTACAGCTTTAAATATTTTTTATTTTACATTGAGATAAATTGGTTACTAGGATAATCAGTTATTGAACTCCATGGATATACCCCAGTATTCATGGGAGTGGACTTTATTCTTCTCGCCCAATATTTCTTTTTATAGATAATAATAATCCATAATTTATCCCCTTGTGGAACCATTATAAAATAAATAAGGTTATGATCTTATAAAATCCTCCTTAAAATAACTGATTTCCTGTTTTGTGTGAGCATGTGTTTTTTTCAAATCAAGATCTGGATTAGTTTGGGGCATATATTTTTGTGTGCATAAGCAACCATGCATACTCTTCTTTCAGTGAAGTTTTAAAAGTTTATCACAGCAGCAAGAACAAACTGTCATGCTCCCTAGCATTCCTGGCTCCAAAGTTCTCAAATAGTTTTTTCTTTTTTTTTTAATCACACCACATCTGAAGCAAATACTATGCCCACAACCACAGGAGGGATGGGAGGTTGGTTTCAACAGGACAGCCAATATCAGCTTCAGAATAAACTGCTCCAGCAGACAGTAACAGTCTGAGTCTGAGGGTGGTGGTGGAAAGACATATTTTGATAAAATCTCAATGTTTCTTGAAAATGTCAGCCTAATGTTATCCTAGTAAATTTAGTTGGCTACTAAATAACTTATTCAGCTTTCTGAAAACCTGCAATATATGTTTACCTTTGTCACTGTCCTACCTGTAAATTTTTTAAATATTTTCATTGAAATATAGTTGATTTAAAATGTGTTATTTTCACATTCAGTTTTGTATATATACATACATATATATATATGTGTGTGTGTGTGTGTGTGTGTGTGTGTTCTTCTGTTACATTTTCTTCCATTATAGTTTATGATAAGATACTGAGTAGAATTCCCTGTCCTTTACAGTAGGTCATTGTTGGTTATCTATTTTACTTATAACAGTATATGCGTGTTATTGTTGTTTAGTCATTAAGTCATGTCTGACTCTTTTGTGACCCAAGGACTGTAGCCTGCCAGGCCCCCCTGTCCATGGGATTCTCCAGGCAAGAATACTGGAGTGGATTTACTATGCCTTCCTCCAGGGGGTGGGGGGGGGTACTTCCTGAAGAAGTGGAATCTTGAATAGCACTGAGAATGAAGGAAGAACCTGGATTTGGGGCAAAAGTGAAAAGAGGGGTGGCCTGTCTGACGATTTGTGGGGGATACCAGCGGGGGTTTGTGGAAGAAAAGAGAGTTGGACCAGAGCTGGGAGTTTTCAGATGGGAAACTGCTGGATGGAGTTAGACTAGAGGGCAGAAATGAGCAAGAAGCCCTGCTCCTCCTAAGAGTATGTATAGGATAAATCAGTCCAGCAATCCTTTCAGGATGAATTGAGCAGTTTCTGTGTACTCGGAACCAGGTATACTGAGATTCCACTGATGAATAGGATACAGTTCCTGCCATTAAGGAATTGTCTACTAGTAGGAGAGACGTGGCTCAGATGGTAAAGCGTCTGCCTGCAATACGGGAGACCCAGGTTTGATCTCTGGGTTGGGAAGATCTCCTGGAGAAGGAAATGGCAACCCACTCCAGTATTCCTGCCTGGAGAATCCCAGGGATGGAGGAGCCTGGTAGGCTACAGTCCATGGGGTCACAAAGAGTCTGACAAGACTGAGCGACTTCACTTCACTTCCTCCAGGGGATCTTCCCAACCCAGGGATCAAACCCACATCTGCTTTGATAGGCAAATTCTTTACCACTTGAACCACCTGGGATGCCCTAGTTACGTGTGTATGTCTATCCCAAACTGTTAATTTATCCCTTCCCAGCCTTTCCCCTTTAATAATCATTAGTTTATTTTCCATGTGTGTGTCTATTTCCATTTTGTAAATAATTTCATTCGTATTATTATTTTTTAGATTCTATGTAGAAACGATACCATGTGATATTTGTCTGTGTACGGCTTTAACTTCACTTAGTATAATAATCTCTAGGTACATCCCTGTAACTTTTACTTTAAAAATTTTCATATATCACTTATCTACTGATCAACTTTGCCCAAGAATTATGGTTGAAATGCAAATTAGGAAATGAAAAACTGAATAGCATGAAGGGGATAAAATTACAACAGAGAAAAGTTATTAATATGAATGAGGAATGCTGGCTATTTACAGTTATCTTATACTACACAGCATATTGCCAAAGTCCTGGTAATCCCTTAGCTTGACTGCATCCATAGAAAGTGTCTTTGTCAATCTTGTATACTTATGTATTAATGTATTTGGAAATGGCTGACTTGAAATCCTTAAGCATGACAATGCAGGTTTTAGGCTCACCAGGATCTCAAAGGTTTCATAGCTAGCTTTCAAACGTCATGACTCTAAAACATCACTGCATTTTCAAACACAGATGATTAGAACAGGGATAAAACCCTGACGGAGACTGTGCTTGGACACTCCTCTGGAAATTTTGGAATGAGAATATTCCAGCTCATTTGTGTAATTTCCTTACTGTGAGATTTAAGTACATTCTAAGAGGGGCAGGGGAAGAAGGGGATGACAGAGGATGAGATGGCTGGATGGCATCACTGACTCAATGGATGCGAGTCTGAGTGAACTCCGGGAGATGGTGATGGACAGGGAGGCCTGGCGTGCTGCGATTCATGGGGTCACAAAGAGTCGGACACGACTGAGCAACTGAACTGAACTGAACTGAAGTGAATATTAGGCTTCCAAGTATGTCCTGTTCATCTGCATCTCTATTCCTGCCCTGCAGATAGGCTCATCTGTATCATTTTTATATATTCCATATATATGTGTTAATATATGGCATTTTTTTTCTCTTTCTGACTTACTTCACTCTGTATAAGCTCTAGTTTCATTCATCTCATTTCAACTGACTCAAATCCATTCCTTTTCTGGCTGAGTAATATTCCAGTGTATATATGTACCACATTTTCTTTATCCATTCATTATGTGTCAGATATTACCTGTAGTAGGGAAAATATAGTTTAGAAGTACTAGTGAGTGAGGGAAAGAGACAGTAAAAAAGAAGTGCAATCAGTCCTACTATAATGCTTTTACAAATGTATTTTGTTATAGATCATACATACATAATACATATACATGCTATATACACATGTGTACACATTATATGCTTATATACAAGCACACCCAGACACGCACATACACACAAGGCAATGGTTTGAGCATGGTGCATATTTCCTGTTAACAGCCTGTACACCATTTCCTCCACAAGAAACACCAAGTAAATGCTGAAAACTGCACCTGGCTGAACCAAGTGACACAGACATAAACAGAATCATGGTGCCTGTGCATGCTCACATGCACACACACACACACCCTCAGCATCTACCAGCTGACCTTCCTTCACCACTTGTGTTTCGAGCTGCACTCACCCACACCTGGTTTTATAATTTTCAGTCAGATTCCACGTAAGCCTCCTTCCAACACTTCACAAGGACTTCCTGGCTGCACTTCTAAATGCTCACTCTCTGACACCCTTCCACAAAAACCTCATCTCTTTCTGAAGGTGACATGGCATATCCACTGTAGAGAACATGTTTATCTTAAAGTTTTACAGTATGTAAAATTGTGCTACCATTTTTACGAGGTTCTAATCTTTTTTTTAGTGTCTTATTGACAACATTTTTGAATGTTGTCTTCTAACCTCATTTTTTCACATGAGCCTTGTGGTTATTAAACAGTTTTGAATAATATACAAATATTTTTAGAAACATATATGTCACATTTTGGGATAAATGACTGTATTTATGTTAGACTTCACTAGATGCCTAGGAGAAAAAGTCAGTCGGACCAGAGGGATGGGAAGTTTTGGGACATTGAAATTTCAGATTAGTTTGTCAGAGATGGCCTCACTAATAACAGATATTTGAACAATAAGAGACACAACTATATACATGTGAGAAGGAAAGACATTGCAGGCTGAAGGAATAGGAGCTGGAAAAACTATCTTCTAATGTATCCATTATTAAAATTTAGTTCTTCTGCAGGTTTTGATAGTACAATTGATGAGAAAGGAACTATGATGTTCTAAAATAGGAGAGTCTGTTACGTGTCATAAAGCTTTGTAAAGATTGGGAATGATGAAATACCGTATGGCATGCATTCAAATTCAACCTGTACATTAAGGAACTATCTTGGCCGTGTGTGGAATGACTGAATGTTTCAATTTTCTGGGAATCATTTCATTTCATGCCTATTGTATCAGCATAATTATTAGTGTTCTCCTTTGTGCTTACAAATATCCTAAGTTTGTACAAAAATTATAAGGCTGCACTCACTACTACATGCAGCAGAAAATGGCAATGCACTCAGTATCTTTGCCTGGAAAATTCCATGATCATAGGAGCCTGGTGGGCTACAATCCATGGGGTCACAAAGAGTCAGGCATGACTGAGCACATATGAGCATGCATATTCATTATAAGAGTTTCCTCATATGAAATCATTCAAAGCCTTTCATAATATGGGTAATGATTTATAAAAGTTGACTGCTAAACAGCCTTTTATAGTATTAACAGTAAACATAACAAGAGAAGTAGAAAAGAAAAAGTGCATAATTATTGGTTGGCAAAAAAAAAAAATGTTCATTCAGTTTTTCTGTAAGATTCTGTGGAAAAAAAACCAAACAAATTTTCTGACCAACCCAATACTACCAGGATCATGGTTTTTGGAGAAAGGTCTACTATATGCGGAATGAGTCCCTCATCCCCCACTCCCATCATTGCCCCTTCTACCTTCTGCAGTCATGGAGAAATCTAGCCTTACTAGGCAGCTTCAAGCAAAAAGGTGAACATTTATGGTAGATAGTTGAGGATGAATTACAGGTGGTTTAAATTATAATAAAACTATCCAGACACTGAACTTTCCTTTGATCATCTGTCTGATGTTCCTCCCATGAATTGATTATCACAAATAGATGAGGTGGTACTTTTATGAGCACTTGTTTACTTATGTAGGTTCACAAAAATGGAAGCAAAAGGACATCTGTGTCCAAGTTACCCATGTCCTTGGTAATCACAACACAAGCTCTCAGTATTCTGGGGCTTCATTGGTAGGCACTGCTCATACATGCCAAGTGATATGGGTTTATTTCTCAAAGTTGTGGGCCATCTTATTAAAACATCCTGAAATTCTACTGCCAATTTGTCTTCCAGAGTAGACCCCACAACTGCTTGCCTCTCTGTTCAAAATGGCATTTACTTTTTACACATGTACTGTATGAAGACTTTCTCTTCTAATTGGGAGAACTGGATATGATGCTAAGCTGAGTCATATCACTCACCTATATAAGGTTTTGTGTCCTGGGAAGGAACCATTATGTAGCTCCAGGGGTGCAGTTTATCTACAACTTTCAATTTCACATCTGTTTTATGTTTGGTATATGTTTGAGTGAAAACTTGGTTGCATTTTGCCATAATTCAAGAATCATGCAAATTGATATGGCCACTATGGAGAAAAGTAAGGATAGTCCTTTAAAAACTAAGTACAGAACTACCATATGATGCAGAAATTCACTACTGGGTATATAACCAGAGAAAACCATAACTGAAAAAGGCATATACACCCCAATGTTCATTGTAGCAATATTTACAATAACCAGGACATGGAAGCAACCTAGATGTCCATCGACAGATGAATGGATAAAGGAGTTATGGTACATATACACAATGGAATATTGTACAGCCATAAAAACATATGTGACTCACTGCTAATAAGATGGATGAGCCTATTATACAGAATTAATTAAGTCAGAAAGAGAAGAAAAAATATATTAATGAATACATATGGAATCTAGATGTACAGTTGTGAGAGCTGTACTGTAAATAAAGCAGAGTGCTGAAGAATTGATGCCTTCAAATTGTGGTGCTGGAGAAGACTCCTGAGGGTTCCTTGGACACAAGGTGATCAAACCAGTCAGTCTTAAGGGAAATCAACCCTGAATACTCATTGGAAGGACTGATGCTAAAGCTGAAACTCCAATATTTAGCTCATCTGATGTGAAAAGCTGACTTATTGGAAAAATTCCTAATGCTGAGAATGATTGAGGGGAGAAGGAGAAAATAGCATCATGAGGTGGCTGAATGGTATCACGGACACAATGGACATGAACATAGGCAAATTTTGGAGATAGTGAGGGACAGAGAGGCCTGGCATGCTGCAGTCCATGGGATCACAAGAGTCAGACATGACTCAGTGACTGAACTCATGAACTCATGGATTCTAGAAAGACTGAACACATGGACTCTAGAAAGATGGTACTGAATAACATGTTTACAGGACAGCAGTGGAGACTCAAGCATAGAGAACAGAGTTGTGGAGACAAGGAGGAAAGGAGAGGGAGGGACAGATTGAAAGAGTAACATTGAAACATACATTAATATATTACCATATGTAAAATGTATAGCTGGTGGGAATTTGCTCTATGATGTAGGTAGCTCAAATCTGGTGCTCTGTGATGAAACTGAGTGAGAGAGGGAGGTTCGAGAAGGAGGGAATATATGTATACCTATGGCTGAAACCTATATGCAGGTCAGGAAGCAACAGTTAGAACTGGACATGGAACAATAGACTGGATCCAAATGGGAAAAGGAGTATGTCAAGGCTGTATATTGTCACCCTGCTTATTTAACTTAAATGCAGAGTACATCATGAGAAACGCTGGGCTGGAAGAAGCATAAGCTGGAATCAAGATTGCTGGGAGAAATATCAATAACCTCAGACATGCAGATGACACCACCCTTATGGCAGAAAGTGAAGAGGAACTAAAAAGCTTCCTGATGAAAGTGAAAGAGGAAAGTGAAAAACCTGGTTTAAAGCTCACCATTCAGAAAACTAAGATCATGGCTTCTAGTCCCATCACTTCATGGGAAATAGATGAGGAAACAGTGGAAACAGTGGCAGACTTTATTTTTCTGGGCTCCAAAATCACTGCAGATGGTGATTGCAGCCATGAAATTAAAAGATGCTTACTCCATGGAAGGACAGTTATTACCAACCTAGGTAGCATATTGAAAAACAGAGACATTATTTTTCCAACAAAGGTCCATCTAGTCAAGGCTATGGTTTTTCCAGTAGTTATGTATGGATGTGAGTGTTGGACTGTGAAGAAAGCTGAATGCTGAAGAATTGATACTTTTGAACTGTGATGTTGGAGAAGACTCCTGAGAGTCCCTTGGACTGCAAGGAGATCCAACCAGTCCATCCTAAAGGAAACTAGTCCTGGGTATTAATTGGAAGGACTGATGCTGAGGCTGAAACTCCAATACTTTGGCCACCTCATGAGAAGAGTTGACTCGTTGGAAAAGACCCTGATGCTGGGAGGGATTGGGGGCAGGAGGAGAAGGGGATGACAGAGGATGAAATGGCTGGATGGCATCACTGACTTGATGAACATGAGTTTGAGTGAACTCCGGGAGTTGGTGATGGACAGGGAGGCCTGGCGTGCTGCAATTCATGGGGTTGTGAACAGTCAGACACGACTGAGCTACTGAACTGAACTGAACTGATGGCTGATTCATGTTGATGTGTGGCAGAAACCAACACAATATTGTAAAATAATCATCCTCTAATTATAAAGAAAGAAAGAATTATGATGATTACACAATTGATTTTATGTTTCATATTATATTTATAAATAAATTTAATCTAAGGCAATGGCACCCCACTCCAGCACTCTTGCCTGGAAAATCCCATGGACGGAGGAGCCTGGTGGGCCGCAGTCCATGGGGTCGCTAAGAGTCAGACACGACTGAGCGACTTCACTTTCACNGGGGTCGCTAAGAGTCAGACACGACTGAGCGACTTCACTTTCACTTTTCACTTTCATGCGTTGGAGAAGGAAATGGCAACCCACTCCAGTGTTCTTGCCTGGAGAATCCCAGGGACGGGGGAGCCTCATGGGCTACTGTCTATGGGGTCACACAGAGTCGGACACGACTGAAGCGACTTAGCAGCAGGAGCAGCAGCAGCAGCAACAAAAATAAAATTGAATTAAAAACCTTCACAGAGGAAAAAAAATCATTTTAAACACCAGTAATCTCGTTATTTGCTGTTATTGTTGTTCAGTCGCTAAGTCATGTCTAACTCTTTGTGACCCCCCAGACTGCAACATGCCAGGTTTCTCTGTCCTTCAGTATCACCCTGAGTTTGCTGAAACTCATATCCATTGAGAAGGTGATGCTATCCAACCATCTTATTCTCTGCCGTCCCCTTCTCCTCTTGTCCTCAATCTTTCCCAGCATCAGGGTCCTTTCCAATAAGCCAGCTCTTCGCATCAGGTGGCCAAATTATTGAAGCTTCAGCTTCAACACCAGTCCTTCCAATGTACATTCAGGGTTGACTTCCTTTAGAATTGACTGGTTGGATCTTCTGCTGTCCAAGGGACTCTCCAGAGTCTTACCTAGCACCACAGTTTGAAAGTAGTAATTCTTGACACTCAGCCTTCTTTATGGTCCAACTCTTAAATTTATACACTATTACTGGAAAAAAAAAAGAAACATACCTTGACTATAAGAACCTTTGTCTGCAAAGTGATGTTTCTGCTTTTTAATACACTGCCTAGGCTTGTCGTAGCTATTCTTCCAAGGAGCAATAGTCTTTTAATTTTGTAGCTGCAATCATTGTCCACAGTGATTTTAGAGCCCAAGAAAATGAAATCTGGAACTGTTTCCATTGCTTTCCCATCTATTTGCCACGAAGTGATGAAACCAGATCCCATGAGCTTAGTTTCCTGAGTGTTAAGATTTAAGCCAACTTTTTCCCACTCCTCTTTCACTTTCATCAAGAGGTGCTTCAGTTCTTCACATTCTGCCATAAGGGCAGTGTCTGCATATCTGAGGTTGTTGATATTTCTCTGAGAAATCTTGATTCCAACTTGTTATTCATCCAACCCAGTACTTTGCATGATATTTTCAGCATTTAAGTTAAATAAGTAACATAACAATATACAGCCTTGAAGTGCTCCTTTCCCAGTTTGGAACCAGTCCATTGTTTCATGCCCAGTTCTAACTGTTGCTTCTTGTCCTGCATACAGTTTTCTCAGGAGACAGGTAATGTGGTATGGTATTAGAGCCAGACATCCTGGAATGGGAAGACTAGTGAGCCTTAAGAAGCATCACCATGAACAAAGCTTGTTGAGGTGATGGAATTCCAGTTGAGCTACTTGAAATCCTAAAAGGCAGTTTTCATTCCAATCCCAAAGAAAGGCAAGGCCAAGTAATGTTCAAACTACCACACAATTACATTCATCTCACACGCTAGCAAAGTAATGCTCAAAATTCTCCAAGCCAGGCTTCAACAGTACGTGAACCAAGAAACTCCAGATGTTCAAGCTGGATTTAGAAAAGGTGGAGGAACCAGAGATCAATTTGCCAACATCCGCTGGATCATCAAAAAAGCAAGAGAGTTCCAGAAAAAATCTACTTCCACTTTATTGAATATGCCAAAGCCTTAGACTGCGTGGATCACAACAATCTATGGACAGCTCTTCAAGAGATGGGCATACCAGACCACCTGACTTGCCTCCTGAGAAATCTGTATGCGAGTCAAGAAGCAACAGAACTGGACATGAAACAACAGACTGGTTCCAAGTCAGGAAAGGAATATGTCAAGGCTATGTATTGTCATATATATATATAGCATATATATATATATATATAAGCTTATTTCACTTGTATGCCAAGTAGATCATGAGAAATGCTGGACTGGATGAAGCACAAGCTGGAGTCAAGATTGCCAGGAGAAATATCGGTAACCTCAGATATGCAGGTGACTGCACACTTACGGGAAAGAAAAGAACTAAAGAGAAAGCAAAGAACCAAAGAGCCTCTTGATGAAAGTGAAAGAGGAGAGTGAAATAGTTGGCTTAAAGGTCAACATTCAGAAAACTAAGATCATGGCATCCGGTCCCATCACTTCATGACAGATAGATTGGGAACAGTGGAAACATTGACAGACTTCATTTTGAGGGGCTCCAAAGTCATTGAGGATGGGGACTGCAGCCATGAAATTAAAAGACACTTGCTCCTTGGAAGAAAAGTTATGAACAACCTAGACATCTTATTAAAAAGCATAGACATTACTTTGCAAACAAAGGTCCATCTAGCCAAAGCTATAGTTTTTCCAAAAGTCATGTACAGATGTGAGAGTTGGACTGTAAAGAAAGCTGAGCACTGAAGAATTGATGCTTTTGAACTGTGGTATTGGAGAAGACTCTTGAGAGTCTCTTGGACTGCAGGGAGATCCAACCAGTCCATATTAAAGGAAATCAGTCATGAATATCCATTGGAAGGACTGATGTTGAAGCTGAAACTCCAATCCTTTGGCCACCTGATGTGAAGAACTGACTCATTTGAAAAGATCCTGATGCTGGGAAAGATTGAAGATGGGAGGAGAAGGGGATGACAGAGGATGAAATGGTGGGATGGCATCACCGACTCAATGGACATGAGTTTGAGTAAACTCTGGGAGTTGGTGATGGACAAGGAGGCCTGGCGTTCTGCAGTCCATGGGGTAGCTAAGAGTCAGACACAACTGAGGGACTGAACTGACTGACTGATTCCCATATCATTAAGGATATTCTATAATTTGCTGTGATCCACATTGTCAAATGCTGTAGTGTAGTCAATGAAGCAGAAATGGATATGTGTGTGTGTGTGTTTTGTTTTTTGTTTTTTTTTGAATCACCTTGCTTTTTCTATGACCTAACAAATGTTGGATCATAGATGTTAGCAATTTGATGTCTGGTTCCTCTACCTTTTTTAAAGCTAGTTTGTGTATCTGGAAGTTCTCAGTTCATGTAGTGTTAAAGCCTACCTTGAAGGAGTTGAATATTTATCTTACTAGTATGTGAAATAAGTATAATCGTATGGTAATTTGAACATTCCTAGCCATTGGATTTCTTTGAGATTGGAATGAAAACTGATCTTTTCTAGTCCTGTGTCTGGGGACAGAGAAACATGAGGACTGTGGCCTCAGAGGCTGTGGCCATGTCCACTGGAGAACCAGAATGAAAGCCTGATGGTGGTCAGTAATCAAGACAAAGGTGGATTGGGAGTTAGGGACTATCAGGTGCAAACTAGTATATAAGGTCTGTTCTACAGCACAGAGAACTATATTCAGTATCTGATAATAAACCATAATGGAAAAAGAAAAAAACTAACTAAATAATTTAATTTTCCCTTGTTTTTGAGAAGGGTAACAGGTAGGAATGCCAGAGATCCCCAGCTGGCAGAAGGAAACAAACTGCAAGTGACAAACTTTTTTTTCCACTTCTCTGTGAGGACACCTGGTTCCCTCTGAACTTAACTTTTCTCAAACCTTCAGCTCACCAGTGCATTTTCCTTACGGAAATGTTTTTCTTAAGCTATGTTCGTCAAACTATGCATTTCCTTTGGAATCTGCCTTTCTTCAAATAGATTCGGCCTGAGACTGACCTTTTTTTAGTTTTTGTCTTTTCTCATGTCTTGATAATGGCTCAACAAACCAGTATTCACGTCACTTGCTTTATGGCCAGGGATGCGATCCTATCTTAAAAATGCATGCTGTGGGAAAGGGGCCTGGTGAAACCCCTCAGCCTTGGTGTATCTCTCTTATTTGATTAGCAGCTTGCTAACAGATATAAAGTGAAGTCACTCAGTCGTGTCCAACTCTTTGCGACCCCATGGACACCAGGCTCCTCCGTCCATCGGATTTTCCAGGCAAGAGTACTGGAGTGGGTTGCCGTTTCCTTCTCCAGGGAACTTCCCAACCCAGGGATTGAAGCCAGGTCTCCCACATTGTAGACAGACGCTTTCCATCTGAGCCACCACTTGACCTTAAAGGCCTTGTTAAAAACTAGCAAGGAGACATTTTTTCTTCCCTCTTCTGATGTCATTGTCAGAAGCTTTCCATATTTCTATTATAATTTAATAAAATTTTGCCACACAAAATTCTCCAAGTAGTCAAGCCTAGTCTCTGGCCTCAGGTGGAGATCCTCTCTTCTGGAGGTCACAAATTCCAGCATAAGAGATGGCTAGTAACCACAACCTTTCACTTCCTCCATCTCATCTTTGAGTTTTTGTTTCCTGCATACAATTGCTTAGCTAAAACATTAAGAGCTATTTGAATACACAAGACAAACATAAAATTAGATTTAAATAAGAAATAGTTATAATTTTTGTTTGAGTTTTCAATTAGTAATTTTTGAATCCAAAATAATCAAAACTAATCTACACTGACTTGCATTTCCTTATGATTTTAACCATCTCAGTATGATGAAAAATGGAATAATGCTTAACTTTGTAATTAATTACTACAAAAGTATTTTCTTTTCAAATAGAGTTAATCAAAATTATTCAAAAGCTAATTTGAAATTACCAGTGTAGATCAGTATCAAGACTTCTTAAAAGTTATTTTTTAATTTTT
>SJYQ01002371.1:851926-864629 GCA_006410935.1 Redunca redunca | reverse complement strand
GAACAAAGCTAGTGGAGGTGATGGAATTCCAGTTGAGCTATTTCAAATACGGAAAGATGATGCTGTGAAAGTGCTGCACTCAATATGCCAGCAAATTTGGAAAACTCAGCAGTGGCCACAGGATTGGAAAAGGTCAGTTTTCATTCCAGTCCCAAAGAAAGGCAATGCCAAAGAATGCTCAAAATACCACACAATTTGCACTCATCTCACCTGCTAGTAAAGTAACGCTCAAAATTCTCCAAGCCAGGCTTCAGCAATACGTGAACTGTGAACTTCCTGATGTTCAAGCTGGTTTTAGAAAAGGCAGAGGAACCAAAGATCAAATTGCCAACATCTGCTGGATCATGGAAAAGGCAAGAGAGTTCCAGAAAAACATCTATTTCTGCTTTATTGACTATGCCAAAGCCTGCCTTTGACTGTCTGGATCACAATAAACTGTGGAAAATTCTGAAAGAGATGGGAATACCAGACCACCTGACCTGCCTCTTGAGAAATCTGTATGCAGGTCAGGAAGCAACAGTTAGAACTAGACATGGAACAACAGACTGGTTCCAAATAGGAAAAGGAGTACATCAAGGCTGTATATTGTCACCCTGCTTATTTAACTTCTATGCAGAGTACATCATGATAAACGCTGGACTGGAAGAAACACAATCTGGAATCAAGTTTGCTGGGAGAAATATCAATAACCTCAGATATGCAGATGACCCCACCCTTATGGCAGAAAGTGAAGAGGAACTGAAAAGCCTCTTGATGAAAGTGAAAGTGGAGAGTGAAAAGTTGGCTTAAAGCTCAACATTCAGTAAGCGAAGATCATGGCATCTGGTCCCATCACTTCATGGGAAATAAATGGAGAAACAGTGAAAACAGTGTCAGACTTTGCTTTTGGGGGCTTCAAAATCACTGCAGATTGTGATTGCAGCCATGAAATTAAAAGACACTTACTCCTTGGAAGAAAAGTTATGACCAACCTAGATAGCATATTCAAAAGCAGAGATATTACTTTGCCGACTAAGGTCCATCTAGTCAAGGTTATGGTTTTTCCAGTGGTCATGTATGGATGTGAGAGTTGGACTGTGAAGAAGGCTGAGTGCCAAAGAATTGATGCTTTTGAACTGTGGTGTTGGAGAAGACTCTTGAGAGTCCCTTGGACTGCAAGGAGATCCAACAAGTCCGTTCTGAAGGAGATCAATCCTGGGATTTCTTTGGAAGGAATGATGCTAAGGCTGAAACTCCAGTACTTTGGCCACCTCATGTGAAGAGCTGACTCATTAGAAAAATCTCTGATGCTGGGAGGGCTTGGGGGCAGCAGGAGAAGGGGACAACAGAGGATAGGATGGCTGGATGGCATCACTGACTTGATGGACGTGAGTCTGAGTGAACTCCGGGAGTTGGTGATGGACAGGGAGGCCTGGCGTGCTGCAGTTCATGGGATTGCAAAGAGTCGGACATGACTGAGCAACTGAACTGAACTGAACTGTGTGTCAAAATAAAGGATAAAAATAATATATTTTAACTTCTAAATAGAACAGAAATCCATGAATCTGCACTTATAGTTAACAAACAACTAAAAATTTTGTGAGGAACAAATATGGGCATTGTTTAAAAAAGTAAGTTCACAAATGAAAATTCTTATAAATACCACATTAGTCAAGTCATTAAAGCAGCCACTGTCAATAACGGGACAAATTAAAATCATTTACCAGCCTGTAAGATGGAGCAAAAATAGCTCTTCTTTGATATTCCTGAAAATGGTGAATGCCTTGAATCTGTTTATGAGGAACCATAACACATCCAAATGGTGGATATTCTGAAAAAATTACTGGCCCATCATTTCTTTTTAAAATCTTTTTTATTTTATTCTGGAGTATAGTCAATTGATAATGATGTTATAATTTTAGATGAACAGAAAAGTGACCTAGCCATATAAATACATGTGTCCATTCTCCCCCAAACTTCCCTCCCATCCAGGCTCCCATATAACATTGAGCAGCCATCCCTGTGCTATACAATAGGACCTTGTCGTTTATCCATTAAATATAGCAGTGTGTACATATCCATCTCAAACTCCCTAACTGTCCCTTTCCCCCATCCCTCCCTGCCTGGTAACTGCAAGTTTGTTCTCTAAGTCTGTGAGTCTGTTTCTGCTTTGTAAATATGGTCTTTTGTATCATATCTTTTTAGAATCTGCATATGTTATTTCAAATGATACTTCTGTTTTTGTGTCTAACTTAACTTCACTCAAGAATGACAAACTCTAGGTCCATCCATGTTGCTGCAAATGGTATTATTTCATTCTTTTTAATGGCTGGTTAATATTCCATTGTATATATGTACTACAACTGATTTCTAAACCTCAAGGTCATAGAGGTCACAAAAAGACTAAGAAACTATTCCATGAGGAAAGTACCTAGACTTAACTAATAAAATAGCACATGACTGTGAACTGAACTTTTTTTTTTTTTTAATTAAAGGACATTTTGGAGCACTTTATGAAATGTCAAAGGGACTGATAATTAGATGGTAGTAATTTACCAATGTTTAGTTTCCTGGTTTTGGTGGTTGCACTGTTGTTATGCAAACATTTTGACTATAAAGTATCTGGGGAGGGTGGGGAAGTGAGTCAGGTGTGGAGTACAGGCGCCGGGGATTGCAGTTTTCAGAAGTCGTGGCTCCTGGGCTCTAGATCTCAGATTTAGTAACGTGGCACCTGAGATTATTTGCTTTTCAGAGTGTGGCATCTCTCTTGACCAGGGATCGAACCCAGGTCCCCTGCATTGGCAGGTGAATTATTTACCAATGAGACACCAGAGAGGTCCTCCAATATATCTTATACCAAATTACACTCTCCTTGTATGAAGACCTTTAATATTTGAGCTTTACATTTGCATGTTTCTGTTAAATATGTTCTCTGTTTCAGCAGGGCTCTTTTTTTTTTTTTTTTTCTCCTTGGCCTTGGTTTTATGACACAAATTATATCCTTTATTAAGTAGATTGTTTTATTTACACATTTCAAACTGCTCTGCAAGTCATTGTTTTGTCTTATCAAACTCTGTGGAGTAATGTTGGGAGCTCCTGGTCCATGGTTCCCTTCCAAACTCCTACCCATCTTTCCAGTTACATCACAAGCTCAGAGCCCTGAGTATTCCTCACTGAGCCTTGCCTCAGGCTTGTTGCAGCAAGGAACTTTGGCAGATGAGATCATAATGTCTTTCTCCAGGACAAAAACTAAGTTTGCTTCTCTCTTAGTAGAAAGCAGTAGATGCCTAAAGCACACCCAGTACTTGTGCAGCATCCGTTTGGGCCACACTTGCACATTCCCCCAAGCCTGGGCAAGGTGCAGGCTGCAAATCTGGCCTAGGCAGCTTGCTGTGTTAGAGGCATACGGTCCTGTGTCCCTGAGGCAGAAGCTGTCTTTTTCAGCATATATGCAGTAACTAACTAATTTACATGCTTGTAAAATTGTTTCCCTGGTGGCTTAGCGGTAGCAAACCCGCCTGCCAATGCAGGAGACCTGGGTTCAATCCTGGGGTCAGGAAAAACCCCTGAAGGAGGAGATGGCAACACACTCTGGTATTCTTGCCTGGAAAATCCCATAGACAGAAGAGCCTGGCAGGCTACAGTCCATGGGGTCGCAAAGAGTCGGGCATGACTTGGCAACTAATCAACAACAAAGCTTGTAAAATGAAATCTCAGACTCAATAGCTAATATTTCTGCTACAGTGTGAAATAATGTTTGTAGCAGAGAATGTTTTAATTTCTGTATTTAGCAATACCCTCTTCAGTAAAATATTATAACTTATATTGATACATACCCATGAATCACATGATGAAATTATCCATTATCCATTTTCTACAGTATTTTTAATATGAATGTGTATTGAATGACACTAGCTGTCTTTTCAGCATCTGTGCTGAACATAATAAATTCTGTTAAATTAAAACAATTAATAAATTATATTAAAATATTGAAACATTCTGGCACTTCTTAAATAAATTCCACTAGGCATGATGCATTATTTTAAATGTTCTGTTGTAATTTGTTCCTAATTCATTTAAGATTATTGCAAAAATATTTATCAGTGAAATTAGCCTTTGTTTTTTTTTGTTGTTTGTTTGTTTGTTTGTTTTGGCACAATCCTCATAATCCTCATCAGTCTTCAGTGTCACTGAGCAGAGAAAATTTTCCTTTTAAGATGCAGAAAAATATTTTATATCCTTTACAGATTATAGTGACTAAAAGTACATACAATTTAGGGAGCAAACTATGGCTGAAAGAATAACTTACTATAACTGCATAATATTGGGTGACCTGCTCAGGAATTTTTATGAAAAAGGCAAACTAGATCTCTCCCTATAATTTTGGAGGGAAGTTCTTTTTATAGTGACTTTTTGAGGTTGTCTTAATATCTAGGATAATATAATTTGAAAGAATTGTCCTTCTGAGCTGAAAATAATCAGTCTTGGAGGTAAGAATTCTTACTACTTAAAGTCAAGTTGAAAATGACCCCAGAGAATTTTGTCAGAGCGACTATGAAATTTTGATATTCTTTCCTATATCCTAGCTTTTGAGTCTCTTCTCGACTTCCTTTCCTTCTCCCTAACTTGCTAACTCTTCACCCACTTTCTCATTTATCTTAGCATCATGGCATTACTAAACCACCCACAACTGTTTCAAGTACCCTAGTTTATCATCCACTCGTATCTTCCAAGCACAACTCCAGCCTGCTTCCATCTCTTAGATCCGACATTAAAATTAGTTCTACAGGGGCCCTTTGTCTCTCTCCCTGCACACTCCCTCATTGTTGTTCCCAATTTAATTTTCACAGTCTATTTGGATCACCCCTTTGCTACAAACCTGCCTCCCTTGCTTCTCTCTCCCTTTTAAAGATTAGCCTACAAGCATCCCACCTTGAGGAAATTCAGCTTTTATTTACTCTATAACTTACCTGAATTACTCAATGTAACTGAAGCGGGGCAGTGGGGGTGGGGAACCATGAAACTGGATGGCCTTGTATAGACCTCACTATCACTTAACTTAATTGGCCTCTTAGTACTATGCAGAGGTCTGATGTCAATGTCTTGCCCTCAGTTCCTTTCCTTACCCACTTACCTAGGTGGCTTTTCATGCTTTATCCTTACTGGAACACCTAAGACCCCATCACCCTTCCTCACTCTCAGCTGATGAACTATTTTCTTGTTTTGTTGAGCAAAGAAC
Source organism: Redunca redunca (assembly GCA_006410935.1). Taxonomy (NCBI): domain Eukaryota; kingdom Metazoa; phylum Chordata; class Mammalia; order Artiodactyla; family Bovidae; genus Redunca; species Redunca redunca. The sequence goes on along the minus strand of SJYQ01002371.1, from coordinate 859,411 downwards.
TTTCAAATACTCTGAGTGGGGATTTCCTGTTGGTCCAGTGGTTAAGACATTGCCTTTTACTGTAGGCGGTACAGGTTCAGTCCTTGGTTTAGGAGCTAAAATTCCATATAACTTGCAGCCAAAAAACCAAAACATAAAGCAGAAACAATATTGTAACAAACTCAATAAAGACTTTAAAAATGGATCATATAAGAAGAAATATTTTAATATATTTGTTTTTAATTGGAGGATAATCACTTTAATATATTGTGCTGGTCTGTGCCATAGATCAACATGAATCAGCCATAAATGTAAAAAGAAATCTTTCAAAAAATACCCTGAGCCATTCATAGGTGGACCCACTGGCTCCCATCTGGGCCCCCTCTGCCTTGTCTTCCTCTGTGTCAATGAGCTCTCTGCAGACCTTCACCCAGGTCGTCTCCCTCTCTTCTCTTCTGTCTTGCCAGTTTCTTTTCCTGATTGATATTATCATAAAACATATTTTATAACGTTTCACTTAATGTTTTAAATCACTTTACACATTATTCGCCTCCAGTTCGACCCTCCTTTATTCTTACTTCTCAGCAGATATTTTCTTGTTGTTTAGGTCACTAAGTCTACAGTCTACCCCATGGACTGTAGATCTTCAGGCTCCTCTGTCAGTGGGATTTCCCAGACAAGAATACTGGAGTAGGGTGCCATTTCCTTCTCCAGGGGTTCTTCCCAACCCAGGAATCAAACCCATGTCTCCTGCACTGGCATGTGGGTTCTTTACCACTGAGTCACCAGTTTTAACCATAGTTTTAACTTGTCCCAAATTATTTTCTGTTTTATCTCATTAATATATCCAGAGCAGTGCACCAGAACAAACTCATCACTGGAAACCATTTTGCTCAGTTCGGTCTTACCGGAACCTCCTGAAATATTTGACAGCCTCCATCATTCTATTCTTCTGGGAACATCTCGTGGACTTGACGTTAGTGCGTCCACGTACCCCATGTGGCTGCTACTTCTCAGCTTTCTCTGTGGCTTTTGTCTCACCTCAGTTACCAACAGGCTTCAGAATGCCTGCTCTGGACTCAGTACACGGGCTCTTCTTCAGGTAAACTTACATCTTTGCTGATCTCACTCAGCTCCTTAGCTTTAAATATCATCTATACCCCCAATGACTGCTTCCTCAGTAAGCGTTCCATCAGGAGTGAATCAAAGATACAGAACCTCAGTGAGTTACAAGATAATGGATTATCCTATGTACTTCTTCTGTGGTCTTCTTAGTCACAATTGATGACACTTCCATCTTCTCTTTGCTCAAATCATGTTGGATCTTCGTTGGTTCTGCTCATTTTCTCAATTCTCATCCACCCTGATTGTCTGTTTACTGAAAATATAAGCATATCTCTTTGCCTCCAATTCTACCAGCCTGAAACAAACCACTCTAACCACTGCTCTGGATCACTGTGCAGTTTACTGATTATTCTCCCTTATAGTCCTACCATAAATTCTCAGCACTGATGTGATACTTTAAAAAAAGTATAAGTCATATCATGCCATCCTGTTCTCGAAGAATTTTAACAAGTTTCTATTTCTCTTCCAAAATGTAATTTATTTGCATTGGTGTGCAAGGTTAGGTACCTCATATTTCACCTACTACATCTGAAATCTTTTTTGTCAACTGATAATTTAAGGGGTATTACTATTAATTTATAGAGTGATAACTCATTTGTTTTTAACTGCTACAATAAATGTTTTGTGAATATTCCCCATTATATATTTATCCATGTACCCAGTGCACATTTCAATGTTTCTAGTTATTTTCCCATCATAAATTGTCAATTTCTTAGGGACTCTTCATATAGAGTTTTAATTTGGAGGGTTTTTTCCTAATTTCTCTAAATTTCAATTGTTCTCAGTTACATTAAAGCAAACTCTCTATTTTCTGTTTTTTTTTTCATGAAATGTTCNAGATTTCACAATCTTCTGTTGATTTCAAATACATCTGGTCAATTTAAAACTATATTTCCATTTCCAATTCAAAGTTGGAGGTATATATGTTTAGTATTAATGCCATAAACTCAGTATTTATAATAAGCTTATTGAATTAAAACAATTAGCATAAGACATGATTTTGAAATATCCCCTAACATTGAGGCTTTCTGGTACTTCTTAAATAAATTCCACTAGGTATGACACATTACTTTTAAATGTGGTACTGTATTATGTTTCCTCATTTATTTAAGATTATTGCAAAGATATTCATGAGCAACATTGGCCTTTAGTTTTGCCTTTGGCACAGTCTTCATCACTCTTCAGTGTTGTTGAACAGAGAAAAATCACTTCTAAAAAATCAGCAAATTTCACCTGAACTTTGACCAATAAAACTGTAAGATACTAATATGGGCATTCATTTAGGGGTTGATTTTGTGTGTTTCTTTTTTCTTTTTTGCACATTGTAGTACAATACCATTTATATGTTTCAAAAATACCCACAAAATAATACCATATATGGTCAGTTCTTCTATCAAGTTTACTTTTAAAATAATTTGCTATAACATAACTTATATATTAAGAATAAATTTGAGCATTAACACAAAATCCATAATTGCTTGAGTGTGCATGTGCTCAGTTGCTTCAGTCATGTCTGCCTTTTTGCAACCCCCTGGACTGCAGCCCACCAGAATCCTCTGTCCACGGGATTTTCCAGACAAGAATACTGTAGTGGGTTGTCATTTCCTTCTCCAACGGATCTTCCTGATCCAAGGATTGAACCAGTGTCTCCTGCAGCTTCTGCATTGCACGCAGATTCTTTACCACTGAACCACCGGGGAAGCCCCATGACTGCTTACATGCAAGTTTATCCTTGAGAAACTAGGTAAAAACAGGAACCCAGCCACACAAGAATCCACAAATCCCACACAGAGACACACAACTCAAAAATCCATTATCTGTCCTTCGGCTTAATAAAGGAAACTAAAAAGTAATGAAGTTATGGCATTTTGAAGAGAGGAAGGTTAATATAGGAAAGACAGACAAAGTGAAGCCATTCAATCACATCTGACTCTTTGCGACCCCATGGACTGTAGCCTGCCCGGCTCCTCTGTCCGTGGGATTTTCCAGGCAAGAATACTGGAGTGTGTTGCCATTTCCTGCTCCAGGGGAATCTTCCCGACCCAGGGATTGAACCTGGGTCTCCTGCATTTCAGGCAGAATCTTAATGGTCTGAGCCACCAGGGAACCCAGGGAGACGTAATCAATCAGCTTTTATAGTAACTTGGCTACATTGCTTTCTTCCATATTATGCTGCACTAATGTACCCTGAAAAGAACTATTCTGGCTGTTTTAAGGCTTCTAGGGTTTAATGGTTTCTCTTATGTCTGAAGTCTCTCTCTATTCATGTATTGCACTGTTACTGAAATATACAAGCTATGAAGTAGAGTTTTCTTCATTAACATACATTGTCCTTTCTTTCGAAGGAAAAAATAATGCTTTTTTTTTCCATGTCTTTACTTCAAAGCTCTCCACGTCTTCACCCCAAAGAGAAAAGGTGTTTATAAACTATGAATATGCACAGTGGCATATTTAGATTATCATATTAAGATAAAAATGAACTATAATTTAGTTCTTTTCAGTTTACTATGGGACCCTCACCTCTTTTTATGTTATTAGTATAATACTTTCAGAAAGGAAAAATATATCTGTCTTGAGCTTGTAAGTGACTATCCAGTATAAGACGTCAATCATGTATTCTCTTTTCACCTGGGTGTACAGCTTGTAACAGGATTTTTATTGATTTTATAGAAAGAGTGTGTGTAAGTACATCACATAACTACTTTCCATTTCACATATCTTATGAAACTGGAATGAAAGAATATGTGCAATGGTGCATATAATACCCAGAACATTACCTGCTACATAGAATGCATCAGCTTTTATTAGATCAGTTAGTTACGATGTAGTTCTCCAAGCACAGTCTTAGAGAATCAATAGGTTCCTGCTTGAGTAGTTTGCAGCAGCTAAACAGAAGTCTAGATATGCCATCTAGGAAACCAATAGTGGTTTGCTTTAAGAAAGCATGTTGGTAGGGATGCCACCAAGATGGTGATATAAGTTGTTCCTATCTTCACTCCCTCTCACAAGAAGAACAACTAACAACTATCCATGAAAGGACAGCACTGAGAGAATCTAGAACACAAGTGTGAGGCTGAAACACCGTTGCACCATAGAGATCAAGACAGACTGTTAGAAAGGGAGAGAAGTGTCTACATGCTGACCGAATTGCCCCTGCCCCCAGGTCAGCACAGCACCAGGCAGACGGGTCTTCCATGCGTCACTGGTTCATCTAGTAGGAAAGGAGGACCCAGGAAGGACAACTGCCCCCCTGCAGCATTGAGGTCCACTTTGAGGAAGTCCCTATTCTGACCTCACCCTTGGAGGATCCAGGAGGAATCCATGGAGCTAAACAGCTGGGAATCTGAACAACTTTGTGCCAACAAACTGGACAAGCTAGGAGAAATGGAAACATTCTTAGAAACATACAACTTACTAAGATAAAAAATCACTGCAGATGGTGATTGCAGCCATGAAGTTAAAAGACGCTTACTCCTTGGAAGGAAAGTTATGATCAACTTAGACAACATATTAAAAAGCAGAGATATTACTTTGCCAACAAAGGTCTGTCTAGTCAAGGCTATGGTTTTTCCAGTGGTCATGTATGGATGTGAGAGTTGGACTATAAAGGAAGCTGAGCACCGAAGAATTGATGCTTTTGAACTGTGTAGTTGGAAAAGACTCTTGAGAGTCCCTTGGACTGCAAGGAGATCCAACTTGTCCATCCTAAAGGAGATCAGTCCTGGGTGTTGATTGGAAGGACTGATGTTGAAGCTCAAATTCCAATATTTTGGCCACCTCGTGTGAAGAGCTGACTCATCTAAAAAGACTCTAATGCTGGGAAATATTGAGGGCAGGAGGAGAAGGGGACGACAGAGGATGAGATGGTTGGATGGCATCACCGACTCAATGGACATGGGTTTGGGTGGACTCTGGGAGTTGGTGATGGACACGGAGGCATGGCATGCTGTGGTTCATGGGGTCACAAAGAGTCAGACACGACTGAGTGACTGAACTGAACTGAACTGAACCAAGACTGAATAAGGAAGAAATTAAAAATCGGAATAAAACTGTTATTAGTTTTCTTGCCCAGGAAATCCCATGGACAGAGGAGTCTGGTGGGCTACGGTCCATGGGATTGCAGAATTGGACATGACTGAGCAACTGACACACATTAGTACTAAGGGTATTCTGTAATAAAGTCTCCCCAGAAAGAAAAGCCTAGAACCAGGTAACTTCATGGGTAAATTTTACCAAATATTTAAAGAAGTCATTGGTTGTTCAGTCACTAGGTCATGTCCAACTCTTTGTGACCCAATGGACTGCAGAATGCCAGGCTTCACTGTCCTTCACCATCTCCTAGAGTTTGCTCAAATAGTTTTCTATCATTGTGATTTTGAACATGTGATATGTGTATAGGGATTTTAGAGGTAAGTATGAAGAAAATGTCAAGAACATGTTATTTACAACATGCACAACTTTAATGTTAAAATCTTTGATTTGAGACAAAGTAACATATTCTGTTAGATGAATACCCATGCCACCTTATTTTGATGGATAAATGTATTATGTATGCAAATACAGTTTTAATCTTTAATAGCAATATATTAGATATTTTATTGATATGTTGGGGGAAATTTTCTTAAGATATAGAAAAAGATCAGAGTCCAATGGTTTGAAGGATAATCATGATAGAGGTTTTGATGGTGGAACAGGAGAATCAGCATTTGTTTTAATTACTCTAAAAATTTTAATATCGCACTTGACAAAATAAAATTAAAACAATAACAGCAAAAATATTTTAGTGTGGAAGTAATAAAACACATGGATTAAAATGAAAGCCCTCTGTAACCTGTTTAGGGGGAATGTTACAGCCCCCCAGGGGAAATTCATGCTTTTCAAAATAGCAAGAGTGCCTTGGGTGAGAGGTTGCCATGACAGCACAGAGGGCAGACACACCTAATTGTTCTCTCTGCATAGATTTCACAGGGCTTCTCAGCGCTTACTTAAAAGCTACTGACAGGTCTCTGCCTTGCACAGGGGTTAATTCTCTGTTCAATTGCATCAGCCCAGTAGGTCTGGAGAGTGGATGGTCTGCCACCTGGATCTGCAAACACGATTGAATTGGATCCAAACAGCCTCTGCAGAGCTCATCTGCAAACTGTCGGGAAAGTAGTGGAAACAGACACTTTGCAATCCTGGTGAAAATGTCCTTGGACTAATTTCCTTACAATATTCAAATATCCACAGACACAGTGAAGTTACATTTGAATCATATGGAAATGCATGCAGTATCTTTATCTTAAAAAAAAATTCTCTGTAGACATTTCAAATTATTTTCCATTTAATCTTATGTTTATATATCTTAATCTGAACATATATTTGAAGCTGAACACATATCATCTCTTCCTTCTTTACCATCCACTATAATTTCTGTCATATTTTAATTTTTATAGGAGAAAAAGTTAATATTTAATTTTTCAGTTTTACTGACCAATGACTGACAAATGAAAATATTCACTTAAGTGTATGGCATGAGGAATCGATGCATGTATACATTGTGAAATGATTACCACAATCAAGTTAATTCATATGTCCATCCCAACACCTCACATAGTAAGCTGTGTGTGTCTTTTGCATCTATATGTGTGTGAGAACACTTGACATTTACTCTCTTAGCAAATTTCAGGAATATTTTATTATTACCTGTAATCACTATGCTGAAGATTTGATCTCTAGAACTGAAAGATTGTACACTTTGATAAATACTTTCCTTTTGCCCACCTCAAAATCTCTGCTAAACATCATTCTTTTCTCTGTTACTATGAATTCATCATTTTTAGATCCCATGTAGAGTTGAAATTATGCAATATTTGTCCGTCTGTATCTGTCTTATTTCACTTGGCACGCTGTCTACCACATTTATCTATGTTGTTGCTAATGTCAAGATTTCCGTCTTTGTAAAGACTGAATATTCTATTGTTCTCAACCCTTTTATTTTATTTCAATTTTGTATTGAAGTGTAGTTGATTTACAATATTGTGTTAATTTCTTCTGTAGAGCAAAGTGATTCAGTTATACTCATATATACATTCTTTTTCATATTCTTTCCCTTTATGGTTTATCACAGGATATTGAATATAGTTCCTTGAGCTGTAGAGTAGGCTCTTGTTTATCCATACAATGTAAGTAGTTTCCATCTTCTAACCCCAAACTCACTCCATCTTTTCCCCAACTCCATTCCCCCTTGGCAACCACAAGTCTGTTCTGTGTCTGTTAGTCAGTTCATTTGTGTCATATTTTAGAGACCATATTTAAAAGTCATACCATATTATATTTGTCTTCCTATTCTTGACTGACTTCACTTAGTAAGATAAATTCCAGCTTTCTCCAGGTAGCTGT
>SJYQ01002371.1:818449-851909 GCA_006410935.1 Redunca redunca | reverse complement strand
ATATATATATATATATATATATATAGAGAGAGAGAGAGAGAGAGAGAGAGACTACCTCTTCTTTATCCACTCATTTGTTGATGGACGCTTAGGTTGCTTTTGTGTCTTGGCTATTATAAACAGTGCTGCTATGAACAGAGGGGTGCATGTGTCTTTCAAATTATAATTTTATCTGAATATCCACCCAGGAGTGGGATTGCTGAATCATGTGGTAGTTCTATTTTTAGCTTTTTGAGGGACCTCCATACTGTTCTCCACAGCAGCTGCACATTCCCTCTAACAGTGTATGAAGATTCCCTTTCCCCATATTCTGTCCAGTATTTGTTGTTTGTAGACTTTTGGATGATGGCCATTCTGACCATTGTGCAGTGGTACCTCACTGTAAGTTTTATTTTCAGCCATTTAGATATTCTTTAAGTCCCTCTTACAAATGAGAGACAAAACCAGTTATTTGACTAACCATTATTCAACAAAATGAAGCCCACTGTTGGGTTAGTATCTTAGTCAGGTGACATTAGGACAAAAGCAAGGAATATGAGATAATAAAGTTAGTAAAAATGAGAGATTTTGAAGAATAAGTATATATAGAGAGGAGTAAATGTCTACTGCAAGGATTGTAGTCTCAGATTTTTCATCATGACAATGTTTCTTTCCTGGATACAAGTTTTTTAATTGCTTCTTCTTGAGTTTTATGGTCATTACGTCAAATTGTTGGGAAGCAGATAAAAATTTCCTAGAAGAGTCTCCCTGAGCTCCCATAGAAGCTCTCATGGACTTTGGAATCCTCACTCTAGATTCACCTGTTTTTAAGTTATTGATCATTTGGGAAAATATACTTATGGTTCAGTGGGTAAAAACATTCTACTGCAGAGCAGGAGACACTAGTTCAATGCTCAGGAAGATCCTCTGGAAGAGGACATAACAACCCACTTCAATAATCTAGCCCTGGAAATCCCATGGACACAGGAGTCTGGTGGGCTACAGACCATGGAGTCGCAAAGAGTCAGACATGACTTAGCAACTATATAAGAACCGCAGCAGTCAGCTTGACAATGCAAAGGAACACTAGAGACAGATCTTCTACCAGAGTAACTGCATTAACTACTAACTTATTCTCCAAACCCCATAGATGCTGACAGAAAATGCTAGACTACTGATTCTGCTGTATCAGATCGTTTACTCACAGAAAGAAAGTAGTAGGAATATGAGTATAATCCCCTCTGGGTCCTGGGTCCCAAACTGCACAGCATGATTAATGGGGAGCCTGCACATGCATTGCGTCCAGCACAGGAGAGAACCCTCAGCTGGAGGAACCCACTATGATAATCCTCCAAATAGCATTGATCCTATGCAATATAGTCTTCACCTCTCTTTCCACCTCCACACACTGTCTGGAGAACTGATGGTCTCAGAAAAGTGTAGGTCACAGCCTTGAGATTGTTGCACACTCAACACAGTGTTGATGCAGGAGCATCTGTGGCAGATGTCTCCCAACAACATCATGTAATGATGCATCAGGATTTGGAAATTTTACATTTACAGTGAGCCAACAGTTTTTTTTTTTTGATAGTGTATACATGAGGTTACATAATTATGCAAGAGTTTAAAAAAAAAAAAAACTACTCAAAGTGCAAAATAGATCAAGAAATTTTAACACTTAACAGGGTATAAAAAGCTGTTTACTATATTTTCTGATTGTCTAATAAAATACAATATTTTTTGAAGTTCTCCTTTTTCTAAAGTATATTTATTCTCAACAATAAATGGATAACATACATTTTCACATAGAACCAGATGTTTAGTCATTTCTGGACAGTTGAACACATAGATTGTTCTTAATTTGTTTTGTTTTGCTTTCAATCAAAAGATTTTGGGAAATGAGGGCCACTCCACATTGCATGCGAGATCTTAGTTTCCTGACCAGGGATCAAACCTGTACCCCCTGAAGTATGGAATCTTACTTCAAGGAAGTTACCAAATTGTTTTTAATAGAAAGCCTGCTTTCTCTCTTTATTTTTTTAAATATAAATTTATTTATTTTAATTGTAGCTTAATTATTTTACAATATTGTATTGGTTTTGCCATACATCAACATGAATCCACCACAGGTATACACATGCTCCCCATCCTGAATACCTTCCCTCCTCCCTCCCGGTACCATCCCTCTGGGTGGTCTCGCTGCACCAGCTCCAAGCATCTAGTGTCATGCATCGAAACTAGCCTGGTGATTCGTTTCTTATATATTATACATGTTTCAATGCCATTCTCACAAATCATCCCACACTCGCCCTCTCTCACAGAGTCCAAAAGACTGTTCTGTACATCTGTGTCTCTCTTGCTGTCTTGCATACAGGGTTACCGTTACCATCTTTCTAAATTCCATGTATATGCGTTAGTATACTGTACTGGTGTTTTTCTTTCTGGCTTACTTCACTCTGTATAATCAGCTCCAGTTTCATCCACCTCATTAGAACTGGTTCAAATGTATTCTTTTTAATAGCTGAGTAATACTCCATTGTGTATATGTACCACAGCTTTCTTAGCCATTCATCTGCTGATGGGCATCTAGGTTGCTTCCATGTCCTGGCTATTATAAACAGTGCTGCAATGAACATTGGGGTACACGTGTCTCTTTCAATTCTGGTTTCCTCAGTCTGCATGACCAGCAGTGGGATTGCTGGGTCATGCTGCTAAGTCACTTCAGTCGTGTCTGACTCTGTGCGACCCCATAGATGGCAGCCTACCAGGCTCCCCCATTCCTGGGATTCTCCAGGCAAGAACACTGGAATGGGTTGCCATTTCCTTCTCCAATGCATGAAAGTGAAAAGTGAAAGTGAAGTCACTCAGTCGTGTCTGACTCTTCTCAACTCCATGGACTGCAGACTACCAGGCTCCTCTGCCCATGGGATTTTCCAGGCAAAAATACTGGAGTGGGGTTCCATTGCCTTCTCCATGCTGGGTCATAAGGCAGTTCTATTTCCAGTTTTTAAAGGAATCTGCACACTGTTCTCCATAGTGGCTGTACTAGTTTGCATTCCCACCAACAGTGTAAGAGGGTTCCCTTTTCTCCACACCCTCTCCAGCATTTATTGCTTGTAGACTTTTGGATCGCAACCATTCTGACTGGCATGAAATGGTACCTCATTGTGCTTTTGATTTGCATTTTGCTGATAATGAGTGATGTTGAGCATCTTTTCATGTGTTTGTTAGCCATATGTATGTCTTCTTTGGAGAAATGTCTATTTAGTCCTTTTGCCCATTTTTTGATTGGGTCATTTATTTTTCTGGAATTGAGCTGCAGGAGTTGCTTGTATATTTTTGAGATTAGTTGTTTGTCAGTTGCTTCATTTGCTATGATTTTCTCCCATTCTGAAGGCTATCTTTTCACCCTGTTTATAGTTTCCTTCGTTGTGCAGAAGCTTTTAAGTTTAATTAGGTCCATTTTTTTTTTCTTTGCTTTTATTTCAGTATTCTGGGAGGTGGGTCATAGAGGATCCTGCTGTGATTTATGTCGGAGAGTGTTTTGCCTATGTTTTCCTCTAGTTTCTGGTCTTACGTTTAGATCTTTAATCCATTTTGAGTTTATTTTTGTGTGTGGTGTTAGAAAGTGTTCTAGTTTCATTCTTTTACAAGTGGTTGAGCAGTTTTCCCAGCACCACATGTTAAAGAGATTGTCTTTAACCCATTGTATATTCTTGCCTCCTTTGTCAAAGATAAGGTGTCCATAGGTGCATGGATTTATCTCTGGGCTTTCTATTTTGTTCCATTGATCTATATTTCTGTCTTTGTGCCAGTATCATACTGTCTTGATGACTGTGGCTTTGTAGCAGAGCTTGAAGTCAGGCAGGTTGATTCCTCCAGTTCCACTCTTCGTTCTCAAGATTACTTTGGCTATTTGAGGTTTTTTGTATTTCCATACAAATTGTGAAATTATTTGTTCTACCTCTGTGAAAAATACTATTGATAGCTTCATAAGGATTGCATTGAATCTATAAATTGCTTTGGGTAGTATACTCATTTTCACTATATTGATTCTTCTGATCCATGAACATGGTATATTTATCCATCTCTTAGTGTCCTCTTTGATTTCTTTCACCAGTATTTTATAGTTTTCTATATATAGGTCTTTCGTTTCTTTAGGTATATATATTCCTAATTATTTTATTCTTTCCGTTGCAATGGTGAATGGAATTGTTTCCTTAATTTCTTTTTCTACTTTCTCATTATTACTGTATAGGTATGCAAGGGATTTCTGTGTGTTGATTTTATATCCTTCAACTTTACTATATTCATTGATTAGCTCTAGTAATTTTCTGGTGGAGTCTTTAGGGTTTTCTATGTAGAGAATCATGTCATCTGTAAACAGTGAGAGTTTTACTTCTTCTTTTCCAATTTGGATTCCTTTTACTTCTTTTTCTGCTCTGATTGCTGTGGCCAAAACTTCCAAAACTATGTTGAATAGTAGTGGTGAAAGTGGGCACCCTTGTCTTGTTCCTGACTTTAGGGGAAATGCTTTCAATTTTTCACCCTTGAGGATACTGTTTGCTGTGGGTTTGTCATATATAGCTTTTATTATGTTGAGGTATGTTCCTTCTATTCCTGCTTTCTGGAGTGTTTTTATCATAAATGGATGTTGAATTTTGTCAAAGGCTTTCTCTGCATCTATTGAGATAATCATATGGCTTTTATTTTTCAATTTGTTAATGTGGTGAATTACCTTGATTGATTTGCAGATACTGAAGAATCCTTGCATCCCTGGGATAAAGCCTACTTGGCACTGCTGGACATACACACCGAGGAAACCAGAATCAAAAGAGCCACGTGTACCCCAATGTTCATTGCAGCACTGTTTATAATAGCCAGGACATGGAAGCAACCTAGATGCCCATCAGCAGATGAATGGCTAAGAAAGCTGTGGTACATATACACAATGGAGTATTACTCAGCTATTAAAAAGAATACATTTGAATCAGTTCTAATGAGGTGGATGAAACTGGAGCTGATTATACAGAGTGAAGTAAGCCAGAAAGAAAAACACCAGTACAGTATACTAACACATATATACGGACTTTGGAAAATGGTAACGATAACCCTATATGTGAAACAGCAAAAGAGACATAGATGTATAGAACAGTCTTTTGGACTCTGTGAGAGAGCGAGAGGGTGGGATGATTTGGGAGAATGGCATTGATGTATAATATCATATAAGAAGCGAATCACCAGTCTAAGTTCGACACAGGATACAGGATGCTTGCGGCTGGTGCACTGGGATGACCCAGAGGGATGGTATGGGAGGGAGGTGGGAGGAGAGTTCAGGATTGGGAACATATGTACACTCGTGGCGGATTCATGTTGATGTGTGGCAAAACTAATACAGTATTGTAAAGTAAAATAAAGTAAATTAAAAAAAAAAAGAAAAGAAAGAAAAGAGAGAGAGGGTACATTTAACCCTTATCATACAAAAATTACAGTATTTTGGAAAGAAGGAGCACAAAATGAGTTATTTCGTAGTTATCTTTTAGGTAAGTGGAAAAACTGTACTAGTTTCTTTTCCTCTACGCTCAAACACACATATTTTGAAAATACATTTCCAAGGAATAGTCATAATGTTATAACACTCATTGATTTTCAAGAGTTGAGTTTTTAAGTAGATTATAATTTTAACNTTAAAAGATCCTGTTAATATCGGTGTGTTTTACTCAGTCTAATCCAGTGTTTTATACAGCACTTCAAATAAAAAAAAACAATAGAAAAGGATCATTTAAATTTGTGATTAATTTTTAATTCATGGATTGATCTGATAAGGCTATATTGCGATTCTCTGTTACAACAAAAATATCAACATGTCTTTGAGAAACAAAAGTAAACTTTCATTTGCAGCAGGAACTACTTATTTTACATAACAAATACTCACTGAACTTGAATAAACAGTAGTAAAAATGAGTCTGGTATCTGGAAATTACAACTTGCCTTATTGCTCTTTTATGTGTGTGTGTTTTTCCCTGAGAACATAGCTTAATTGCTCTATAAACCTTAGAGGATTTAAAAAATTGCCATAAAGCCAAATGAGATAAAAATGTATGCTAAGTAAAGTATCATTTCATTGCACCATTTTTTTTGTTTGTTTCATTCTGCTTTATTTTTTGAAAGCAGAAATAAAAAGGTCAGAATAATTAAAGTTTTATAGCAACTCAAATCCAAGTTGACACAGTGTTTTTCTAGAAGTTTTTAAAATTCCCTAGACTCAGGAAAAAGTGAATGGAAATTAAGGAAACAAAGTAATGAGAAAATAGAGACGTTTCAAGGAGGAGGTGAGTCAGAGCCAGTCCTTGTAACTGCAGTGATGATACATTTTCTTGAGTTATGGTCCTCACTCTGAGAGGTTGTGTCCTGTGATGAGTTTGTGTCACTCTGTGAGGCTGAGTTGTGGTTGAGTCATGAGTGAGGGCTCTTCTACCTGCACAGGATGCACTCTGTCAGACTTCTAGGGCATCTTTTCTTAGGAGCAACCATATTTATTTTTGTTGTTGTTTGTAAAACTAATGATGGAATTATAGCAAATAATGTTATAAACAGTTAATAAATTCTACAATTATGTGTGTTTTACATAATGATTGACATAACAGACATTGTAGACTTAAAGAATATTCATAACCTAAATATTGAGTTATTTTTCATTTGGTGGGAACTTTTAAGATGTTAAGCTTGGTAGGCAGCATGTCAAGTAGGTAACTCTGAGACAATTTCTGCATGAAGGTGAGGAGAAAGCTAGGTTATACAGAAGTTTTAGAATTTAGTGCTTTTCTGTGTATGGGAAGATGCAAGAATCTGGTCTTACTGAAATCATCCCTTTGAAATGTCACCTCAGCTATCTCGGGCCAGTATGCTGTTTCACTCCTGAGTTCTTCAGGGCTCACTGTGGGGAGTGGCTGCGGTCTGATGGCTGCTAGAGGGCAGGTATTCTTTCCTTTATGAAATCCCTCATGGATCATTAGCTCACAATGGATGGTGGTGGCTATCACTGATGAATGTGACAACCTTTGTTTACTGCTATGGCAGAAAATATTCCATTTTCCAACATTTAAGTAAGATTGGATGTGGGCGATGGACAAGTCCGCTAACCATGCTTCAACAATTAAAAACAAACAGAAAAACAGTGATGGTATAATTTAGGTTATTTTAATTCCACTCATTGATAAATGAACAATTTTGTCATTTCCATATACATTTCACTACTCATTCCCATCATGGCTGGAATTCCTATTCAATAGAATAAAAGCCCATCTCCTTGTTAGTGGTTTAACCACTACACCACTACAAGACTCTATGAGACAACAAGAGCAAAAGCAAACTAGGTAATTTTACTCCACAAAGAACTAATCTGTGAAGCTGACTCACAAGATAAAGAAGGCAAATGTTGTCACTCAACCCAGGCCCTTTCCTTTCTTCCTCATTTCACCAAACTCAAGCCCTGTGTAGTCTTTCACCTACCTTTGCATGTACATGTGCTGTAAAGGAAGCTTACCTCATACATCTCCTTGGAAGGAAGAGCTCAGCTTCCTGAAATAAATCACATTGACCTCATACCCTTGCTGAAAATCAGTGTGGGGAAAGGCTTATCACAAGCTTCTACAGAAGGATTCCTCATTCTTAAAGGGATACACATAAATAAGAGCCTGTTGTTTTTGACTTGGTGTTTTCCTGTTCCTAGCTATGATATAGATGTTTAGCGTATAACTGCTACATCCATTTTCTTGGATGATAGTGTAAGCAAAAAGCTAATACACTGCAGATCACAACACCAAGAAGATGCATAGGTCTCAGGTCTTTGAAGAGGTCATATAACTAATAACTAAATCTTCAGCCGCCTTATTGCCAGGCTTCTTGTCCTGGTGATGGCATATATTCTTACTTCTTATGCTAATGCAGGTTGGCTAATGTATGATACCAGATGTAGGAGTGGAAGCAGCCTATAAAATCCTCAGGATATTCTTTGTGTTGGGATGACATATGCGGAGAAGAGGACAAGGAGAAGCAAGTTCATCAGCTGTGGTCACTTTTCCATGTATTTATTTATTCTCTCATTCATTTAAGTAGACTATAGGAATAAGACCTTTATGAATTCTTAAAATGATTCTACATTTTAAGGAGTTGATAAACATACAGGGTGTCTCAGGTACATTGATGGACAAATAAATAGGGCATAGTGGACACAGAGTCAGACACGACTGAAGTGACTTAGCAGCAGCAGCAGTGGACATAGAGATGCAAAATCTATTTTCTCTAATCAAATTCCCGATCTGCTAATTCACAACATTTGCACTTCTTGACTAGCTTCAGTTCTGTTTGCATCCCAGTTGGTATTTGATGTCACAGTTTGGGTATCCTATCCCTTCAAGTTGACACTGAGAGTATATAAATAGCAAAATGTTACTGAAATTTTTAGCAGATACAATTGAAAGCTTTAAAAGTACTCATTTAACCCAGGAATTTTGCTTTACTGGGAATTCTCTTTAAGGAATTTATCAGACTGTCAATGGCTTCAGTTGGTAAAGAATCCACCTGTAATGCAGGAGACCCCGGTTTGATTCCTGGATTCAAAAGATCTGCTGGAGAAGGGATAGGTTAACCAGCCCAGTATTCTTGGGCTTCCCTTGTGGCTCAGCTGGAAAAGAATCTGCTTGCAATGAGGGAGACCTGAGTTCAGTCCCTGGGTTTAGAAGATCCCCTGGAGAAGGGAAATGCTACCTGCTCCAGTATTCTGGCCTGGAGAATTCCATGGACCGTATGGTCCATAGAGTCACAAAGAGTCAGACACACTGAACAAACTTCACTTCACTTCAGACTGTCAAAGCATTTCCAAGTCTATTGATGGAACAATAGAAATGCTCAAAAATAGCTGCTTTGTTAACAGATTCCACTTTAGTAATATGAGAAAAATAACACGTGGCCATTTAATGCTTTGTGCTAGAAATGCAAGCTGTATCTGGTAACGTTATGAAAAGGGGCAATTTAAAAAAGATGCCTTTACTTGAGGAGATAATAGTTGAAAACTTCCCTAAAATGGGGAAGGAAATAGCCACCCAAGTCCAAAAAACCTAGAGAGTCCCAAACAGGATAAACCCAAGGTGAACACGCCAAGACATATATTAATCAAATTAACAAAGATCAAACACAAAGAACAAATATTAAAAGCAGCAAGGGAAAAACAACAAATACTTCACAAAGGGATCCTCATAAGGATAACAGCAGATCTTTCAACAGAAACTCTTCAAGCCAGAAGGGAATGGCAGGACATACTTAAACTGATGAAAGAGAAAAACCTACAGCCCAGATTACTGTACTCAGCAAGGATCTCATTCAAATATGAAGGAGAAATCAAAAGCTTTGCAGATAAGCGAAAGCTCAGAGAATTCAGCACCACTAAACCAGCACTTCAACAAATGCTAAAGGATCTTCTCTAAGCAAGAAACACAGAAAAGGTGTATAAAATCAAACCCAAAACAGCAAAATAAATGGCAATGGGGTCATACTTATAAATGATTACCTTAAATGTAGATGGGTTTAATGCTTCAACCAAAAGACAAAAACTGGCTGAATGGATATAAGGAACAAGACCCTTATATATGCTGTCTATAAGAAACCCACATCAAAACAAGGGACACACACAGATTGAAAATGAATGGCTGGAAATAAAGATATTCCATGCAAAAAAAAAAAAACCAAAAAACAAAAAAAGAAAGAAAGAAAGCAAGAGTAGCAATACCAATATCATACAAAATAGACTTTGAAATAAAGGCTGTGAAAAGAGACAAAGGACACTACATAATGGTCAATGGTTAATCTAAGAAGATCTAACAATCATAAATGTATATGCACCAAAAAAGTAGCACCACAATATGTAAGGCAAATGCTAACAAGTATGAAAGGGGAAATTAACAGTAACACAATAATAGTGGGAGACTTTAATACCCCATTCACACCTATGGATAGATCAACTAAACAGAAAATTAGCAAGGAAACACAAACTTTAAATATTACAATGGACCAGTTAGAACTGATTGATATCTATAGGACATTTCACCCCAAAACAATGAATTTCACTTTTTTCTCAAGTGCACATTCAGCCTTCTCCAGGATAGACCACATCCTGGGCCATAAATCTAGCCTTGGTAAATTCAAAACAATTGAAATCATCTCAAGCATCTTTTCTGAACACAGTGTGGTAAGATGAAATGTCAACTATAGGGAAAAAAAAAACTATTAAAAATACAAATATATGGAGGCTAAACAACACACTTCTGAATAACCACAAATCAAAGAAGAAATAAAAAAAGAAAACAAAATATGCATAGAAATGAATGAAAATGAAAACACAACAACCCAAAACATATGGGATTCAGTAAAAGCAGTACTAAGGGGAAGGTTCATAGCAATACAAGCCTACCTCAAGAAACAGGAGAGAAATCAAATAAATAATCTAACTCTACACATACAGTGACTAGAAAAAGAAGAAATGAAGAACCCCAGGGGTAGAAAAAAGAAAGAAATCATAAAAACCAGGGCAGAAATAAATGCAAAAGAAACAAAAGAGACCATAGCAAAAATAAAGCCAAAAGCTGATTCTTTGAGAAGATAAATAAAATTGACAAACCGTTAGCCAGACTCATCAAGAAACAAAGGGATACAAATCAAATCAATAAAATTAGAAAGGAAAATGGAGAGATCACAACAGACAACACAGAAATACAAAGGATCATAAGAAACTATGATCGGCAACTATATGCCAATAAAATGGACAACTTGGAAGAAATGGACAAATTCTTAGAAAAGTAAATCTTTCCAAAATGGAACCAGGAAGAAATAGAAAATCTTAACAGGCCCATCACAAACATGGAAATCAAAACTGTAATCGGAAATCTTCCAACAAACAAAAGCCCAGGACCAGATGGCTTCACAGCTGAATTCTACCAAAAATTTAGAGAAGAGCTAACATGTATCCTACTCAAACTCTTTCAGTAAATTGCAGAGGAAGGTAAACTTCCAGAGTCATTCTATGAGGCCACTATCACCCTAACACCAAAACCAAAGATGCCACAAAAAAGAAAACTACCAGCCAATATCACTGATGAACATAGATGCAAAAATTGTTAACAAAGTCCTAGTAAACAGAATCCAACAATATATTAAAAGGATCATACATCATGACCAAGTGGACTTTATCCCAGGGATGCAAGGATTCCTCAATATTTGCTAATCAAGCAATGTAATGAAGTGAAGTGAACTGAAGTAGCTAAGTCATGTCCGACTCTTTGCATCCCTGTGAACTGAAGCCTACCAGCCTCCTCCCTCCATGGGATTCTCCAGGCAAGAATACTGGAGGGGTTGCCATTTCCTTCTCCAGGGAATCATCCCAACCGAGGGATCAAACCCAGGTCTCCTGCATTGCAGGCAGACGCTTTAACCTCAGAGCCACCAGGGAAGCATTAACAAATTGAAAGATAAAACCACATGATTATCTCAATAGATTCAGAGGAATCCTTTGACAAAATTCAACACCGATTTATGATAAAAACCCTCCAGAAAACAGGCATAGAAGTAACATACCTCAAAATAATAAAAGCCATATATGATAAACCCACAGCAAACATTATCCTCAATGGTGAAAAATTGAAATAATTTCCCCTAAAGTCAGGGACAACACAAGGATTCCCACTCTAACCACTATCATTCAACATAGTTTTAGAAGTTTTAGCCACTTAAATCAGAGAACAAAAATAAGTAAAAGGAATCCAGATTGGAAAAGAAGAAGTAAAACTCTCACTGTTTTCAGATGACATGATCCTCTACACAGAAAACCCTTAAGACTCTACCAGAAAATTACTAGAGCTAATCAATGAAAAAAAGTTGCAGAATATAAAATTAACATTCAGAAATACCTTGTATTCCTATACACCAACAATGAGAAAACAGAAAGAGAAATTAAGGAAAAAATTCCATTCACCATTGCAATAAAAAGAACAAAATACTTAGAAATAAATCTACCTAAAGAAACAAAAGACCTATATATAGAAAACTATGAAACACTGATAAAAGAAATCAAAGATGACACAAATAGATGGAGAAATATTCCCGTTCATGGATCAGCAGAATCAATATAGTGAAAATGAGTATACAACCCAAAGCAAACTATTGATTCAATGCAATCCCTATCAAGCTACCAATGGCATTTTTTAGAGAACCAGAGCAAATAATTTCACAATTTGTATGGAAATACAAAAAACTTCAAATAGCCAAAGCAATCTTGAGAAAGAAGAATGGAACTGGAGGAATCTACCTGCCTGACTTCAGGTTATACTACAAAGCAACAGTCATCAAGACAGTATAGTACTGGCACAAAGACAGAAATATAGATCAATGGAACAAAATAGAAAGCCCAAAGATAAATTCACACACCTATGGACACCTTTCAGAATTTTCCACAGTTTATTCTAATTCACACAAAGGCTTTGGCATAGACAATAAAGCAGAAATAGGTGTTTTTCTGGAACTCTCTGGCCCTCTAGATGATCCAGCAGATGTTGGCAATTTGATCTCTGCTTCCACTGCCTTTTCTAAAACCAGCTTGAACATCTGGAAGTTCATGGTTCACGTGTTGCTGAAGTCTTGCTTGGAGATTTTTGAGTATTACTTTACTAGCATGTGAGATGAGTGCAATTGTGCAGTAGTTTGAGCATTCTTTGGCATTTCCTTTCTTTGGGATTGGAATGAAAACTGACCTTTTCCAGTCCTGTGGCCACTGCTGAGTTTTCCAAATTTGCTGGCATATTGAGTGCAGCACTTTCACAGCATCATCTTTCAGGATTTGAAATAGCTCCACTGGAATTCCATCACCTCTATTAGCTTTGTTGTTGCACTGATCTGGAGATCAGTGGAGAAATAATTCCAGAAAGAATGAAGAGATGGAGCCAAAGCAAAAACAATGTCCAGTTGTGGATGTGACTGGTGATAGAAGCAAGATCTGATGCTGTAAAGAGCAATATTGCATACGAACCTGGAATGTTAGGTCCATGAATCAAGGCAAATTGGAAGGGGTCAAACAGGAAATCGCAAGAGTGAATGTCAACATTCTAGGAATCAGTGAACTAAAATGGACTGGAATGGGTGAATTTAACTCATATGACCATTATATTTACTACTGTGGGCAGGAATCCCTTAGAAGAAATAGAGTAGCCATCGTGGTCAACAAAAGACTCCAAATGCAGTACTTGGATGCAATCTCCAAAATGACAGAATGATCTCTGTTCATTTCCAAGGCAAATCATTCAATATTACAGTAATCCAAGTCTATGCCCCAACCAGTAATGCTGAAGAAGCTGAATTTGAAAGGTTCTATGAGGACCTACAAGACCTTTTAGAACTACCACCCAAAAAAGATGTCCTTTTCATTATAGGGGACTGGAATGCAAAAGTAGGAAATTAAGAAACACCTGGAGTAACAGGCAAATTTGGCCTTGGAATATGGAATGAAACAGGGCAAAGACTAATAGAGTTTTGCCAGGAGAAACCACTGGTCATAGTAAACACCCTCTTCCAAGAACACAAGAGAAGACTCTACATGTGGACATCACCAGATGGTCAACAGCAAAATCAGGTTGATTATATTCTTTGCAGCCAAAGTTGGAGAAGCTCTATACAGTCAACAAAAACAAGACCAGGAGCTGACTGTGGCTCAGATCATGAACTCCTGATTACCAAATTCAGAATTAAACTGAAGAAAATATGGAAAACCACTAGACCATTCAGGTATGGCCTAAATCAAATCCCTGATAATTATACAGTGGAAGTGAGAAATAGATTTAAGGGACTAGATCTGATAGACAGTGCCTGATGAACTATGGAATGAGGTTCGTGACATTGTACAGGAGCCAGGGATCAAGACCATCCCCATGGAAAAGAAATGCAAAAAAGCAAAATGGCTGTCTGGGGAGGCCTTACAAATAACTGTGAAAAGAAGAGAAGTGAAAAGCAAAGGAGAAAAGGAAAGATATAAGCATCTGAATGCAGAGTTCCAGAGAAGAGCAAGAAGAGATAAGAAAGCCTTCTTTAGCAATCAGTGCAAAGAAATAGAGGAAAATGACAGAATGGGAAAGACTAGAGATCTCTTCAAGAAAATTAGAGTTACCAAGGGAACATTTCATGGGAAGATTGGTTTGATAAAGGACAGAAATGGTATGGACCTAACAGAAGCAGAAGATGTTAAGAAGAGATGGCAAAAATACACAGAAGAACTGTACAAAAAAGATCTTCATGACCAAGATAATATAGATGGTGTGATCACTCACCTAGAGCCAGAGATCCTGGAATGTGAAGTCAAGTGGGCCTTAGAAAGAAGACCTACAGATGGCTAACAAACACATGAAAAGATGCTCATCATCACTCATTATCAGAGAAATGCAAATCAAAACCACAATGAGGTACTATCTCTCGCTTGTCAGAATGGCTGCTATCAAAATGTCTACAAACATTAAATGCTGGAAAGGGTGTGGAGAAAAAGGAACCCTCTTACACTGTTGGTGGGGATGCAAACTAGTACAGCCACTATGGAGCACAGTGTGGAGATTCTTTAAAAAAATTGGAAATAGAACTGCCTTATGGACCCAATAATCCCACTGCTGGGATACACACGGAGGAAACCAGAATTGAAGGAGACATATGTACCCCAATGTTCATTGCAGCACTATTTATGGTAGCCAGGACATGGAAGCAACCTAGATGTCCATCAGCAGATGAATGGATAAGAAAGCCATGGTACATATACACAATGGAGTATTACTCAGCCATTAAAAAGAATACATTTGAATCAGTTCTAATGAGGTGGATGAAACTGGAGCCTATTATACAGAGTGAAGTAAGCCAGAAAGAAAAACACCAATACAATATACTAACAAAACAGCAATACAATATACTAACACATACATATGGAATTTAGAAAGATGGTAATGATAACCCTGTATGCAAGACAGCAAAAGAGACACAGATGTATAGAACAGTCTTTTGGACTCTGTGGGAGAGGGTGAGGGTGGGATGATTTGGGAGAATGGCATTGAAACATGTATAATATCATATAAGAAACAAATCGCCGGTCCAGGTTTGATGCAGGATACAGGACGCTTGGGGCTGGTGCACTGGGATGATCCAGAGGGATGGTACAGGGAGGGAGGTGGGAGGGGGCTTCAGGATGGGGAATGTGTAAACCCATGGTGGATTCATGTTGATGTATGGAAAAACCAATACAATATTGTAAATTAATTAGCCTCCAATTAAAATAAATAAATTAAAAAAAAGAAAGCTTTGGTACGTATACACAATGGAATATTACTCAGCTATTAAAAAGAATGAATTTGAATTAGTTCTAATGAGGTGGATTAAACTGGAGTCTATTATTCAGACTGAATTAAGTCAGAAAGAAAAACAGCAATAGAGTATATTAATGCATTTTCATGGAATTTAGAAAGATCGTAACGATGACCCTATATGTGAGACAGCACAAGAGACACAGATGTAAAGAAAAGACTTTTGGACTGTGCGGGAGAAGGTGAATGTGGGAAGATTCAAGAGAATAGCATTGAAACATGTATATTATCATATGTGAAGTAGATCACACATCCAAGTTCGATGCATGAGACAGGGTGCTCAGGGCTGGTGCACTGGGATGACCCTGAGGGATGAGATGGGTAGGGAGGTGGGAGGGAGGTTCAGGATGGGAAACACATGTACATCCATGGCTGATTCATGTCAGTGTATGGCAAAAGTCACTACCATATTGAAAAGTAATTAGCTTCCAATTAAAATAAATTTTTTAGAAAAGATGGCTTTGTGATCATATAGGTACATAAGGGAAAAAGACAGTAAATTGAAACACAGAGCTCACTGGGAGCAGAGAGCAGAAACAGCCAACAGAAAGCTGAAGAGCAAAATTAGAGTGCTGATAGTGCATGAACTCCAAAACTTATAAAGATGTGTGTGTGTGTGTGTGTGTGTGTGTGTGTGTCTGTGTGTCTGTGTGTACGGACTTCCCTGATGGTTCAAACAGTAAGGAATATGCCTGCAATGCATGAGATGTGGATTTGATTCCTGGGTCAGGAAGATCCCCTGGAGAAGAAATGGCAACCCACTCCAGTATTCTTGCCTGGAGCATTCCATGGATAGAGGAGACTGGCAGGCTACAGTCAGATAGGTATATGTGTTTGTGTGTGCCTGCTCAGTCGCTTAGTCATGCCCAGTCCTTTGCAACCCCATGGACTGTAGCCCACCAGGCTCCACTCTCCATGGGGATTCTGCATGCAGGAATACTGAAGTGGGTTGCCATGCCTTCCCGGGGAAACTTCCCTAGGGATCGAACCTGTGTCTCTTGTGTCTCCTGCATCAGAGGGCAGATCTTTACCACTAGCACCACCTGGGAAGCCGTAAAACAAGAATACTTCATTAAAATTGAAAACTGTTCTGGGAAAGACTATTAACAGTATCTAATGACAAAGTGGAAGAAAATGTTTGCAAAATGTGTACCTCATAATACTATATCCAAAATTCATTTTAAGAAACAGATTTTGATTCTGTAAGGAACCTCCACTCTGTTCCCCATGGCCACATCAATTTGCATTCCCACCAAGGGTACAAGAGTACCCTTTTCTCCATACCTTCTCCAGCATTTATTGTTTGTAAATGTTTTGATGATGGCCATTCTGACTGTTGTGTGGAGAAGCCTCACTGTGGTTTTAATTTGCATTTCTCTAATAATCAGTGACATTGAACATCTTTTCATGTGCCTCTTGGCCCTCCATGTGTCTTTGGAGAAATATCTATTTAGATCTTCTGCCCATTATTAGATTGGGCTGTTTGTTTTTCATTGTTGTGGTTTTTGTTATTGAGCTGCATGAGTTCAGTGCATTCATGAGGAATAGACACTACATATAAAGCTGAGGATGGGGGTGGTGACAATAAAACTTGATGAGCAATTTAGCACACCAGGTTTTCCTACCTGCCTCCAATGATTGGGTAGGTAGGCTTTGGGAAAATAAGTGATGGCTATCAGGAAAGGGCTTGGTGGGTCTGTGGGACAGAAGGATTCTGCACATTGAGTGGAGTTCTGAAGTAGCCAGAAGGCCAAGGGATCCCAGAGCTGGGCATAGACCATCAGTACATGGAGCCTTCTCTGAAGACAGTTTGAAGTGTAGTGAGTGGACATTTTAAGTGGATGATATCACTAAGACGTCTCAGTATTCAGATACAGTCTATAAACTGTTTGATTTATTTAGTACATTTGATTTTTGTTCAGGCTTCCCTGGTGCCTCAGAGGTAAAGAATCTGCCTTACAATGCAGAAGTACGGATTCGATCCCTGGGTTGAGGAGGAAATGGCAACCTACTCTAGTATCTTGCCTGGGAAATTCCGTGGACAGAGGAGCCTGGTGGGTTACAGTCCATGGGGTCACAAAAGAGCCGGACATGACTTAGCGACTAAACAACAGCAAATTGCTCTTCACTTTTATAAGAACAAAATATAATAAGCTGAAAGAATATTTCTCCAACATTTCACACAGTTCCAGGAATTCTGCTATACTCCTTGAAAATATCCAATCAAGATAATATTCTGAGAAATATTTATCAAAATAGACTGATGTAATATTTTATGCATTTTAATAGCAGGTGAAAATCAAAAGACTGAATTTTCCCCTCATATTTACGTTCCACATTTCTGGAATTACCCAAAATGCCAGAACCGAATTTAATATGATAAATCTTAAATAACTTGATGACTAGTGAAAACTTAGTTCAAAAAATATTTGTATACATTTGCCCATGGTTTACCCATGGATTTCCATATGCCTACTCAATCTTCCTGCAATTTAGTAAATGATGTAGTAATTTTAAATTTATATTTATTTAAATATTGTACCAAGGGAGTATTTCTTGAATCCCCTTGGTAGTGCTAAGTCGCTTCAGTCGTGTCTGACTCTGTACAACCCCATAGACGGCAGCCCACCAGGCTCCCCCGTCCCTGGGATTCTCCAGGCAAGAACACTGGAGTGGGTTGCCATTTCCTTCTCCACCCCTTGGTACTAAAGTTCTTGTAAAAACTACATTTTTGCATTTTTAATAATAACATATACTGTGATTTAAATTGTTATATAAAATTCATCTACTTGGTTTTCTCTTCTTGAAGCAGTAAACTAGAATGTGCTCTAAGAACAAACTGAGTTAAATTAAACAAATGGAAAATATGATTGAATCATCTCATAATTTCAATTTTTTAGTTTCCATTTGGGGCCAACTGTTTGTTCTTGGTGAAACATTTTACACAGTAGGATAGTGCTGACAGCTAATGAAAATTTACATTCAAATGATATCCCATCAAGAATTATGAAGCTGGTCATCTAAAGGTTTCAAACTGTGCTGAAAATACTATGCTAAAATGCAGACTCAAGTTCTGAGTTGCTTATCTAAGGCTTTGAACCACAATGAATGTTTTGTATGTGGTCGATATGGACCTTTTTAGTCCATATCTGAATTATGCTCCAATTTTTATTACATCTCTGTAAATAAATATTCTAAAAANCAAGGAGGCAATATCAATGAAGATGACAGATTTTGTTCTGATAAGTTTTATGTGTTCCAGAAAATAAATATGTGAAAAATGTAATTGCAGGTGATAATAAACATCATAAGAAAGATAACAATGTATCTTGTGTTAAGGAGACACATAAGCTGAGACCTGAATGATAATAATCAAGTGCCCAGATAGTATTTGGAGAATTTTTAAGGTACAGCTTTAAGTGCACAGGTTCTGAGACAGGAACAGACAAATGTGGTTTGGACGGTGAACCTGGAGCACACAGGTAGGGGATACATTCCAGAACACACACAGGGAGCAGATAGTTTGCTCTAAAACTATAGTCTAAGTCTTCTGCCAAGTCATTAAAATTGGTGTTTTATTAGGATCTGATTAACTTATTAAAATGATCTCTCTTGCTGCTGCCTGGGAAGGAGATGCAAGCAGGCAAGTTAGAGAGGGATCATGATGGTCCAGGGTTTCCCTGGTGGCTCATTCAGTAAAGAATCTGCCTGCCTGCAAAGGCAGGAGATGCAGGTTTAATACTTGGATTGGGAAGATTCCCTGGAGAAGGAAATGACAACCCACTCCAGTATTCTTGCCTGGAGAACCCCATGGACAGAGGAATCTGGTGGGCTACAGTACATGTGGTCACAAGAGTCAGACACAACTAAACTGCTAAACCACACTCACCACCACCATAGTGGTCCAGAAATGAATCGGAATGGCTGTATATGTGAAGAAAAGGTAGGGAGGTGGGGAGATACATGAGGTATGATTTCACATGAGTAATCTGAAGACACAAGACTACCTCTAAAAAGAACTTCAAATATTAAAGTTGTAAAATGTCATATGTTGAGTTGACTCAATCCGGTTGTCTTCATAATATGGAAAACATGAACTAACTACCTTTTCACAGGAAAAGAGTAAAACTGTATATCTAGTTTATACCTTCTCTTCCAAACACCAATGATTTATTCAAGATTCTTGTATTATTGTAAATTCCATGACAAGGAAATTGTGCATATAGAATACACCCAATTGCAGTATGAAGACCAATACATTTAAGACTGTCACATGTATATGTTAGGATTCCTTGATGGCTCAGCAGTAAAAAAAAAAAAAAAAATCCACCTACCAAGCAGAAGACATGGTCTGGGAATCTGGGAAGACCAGCAGAAGCAGGTTCATATCCCTGGTCTGGGAAGATCCCCTGGAAAACAAAATGGCAACCCTCTCCAGTATTCTTGCCTGGAGAATCCCATGGACAGAGGATTCTCCTGATGGGCTACAGTCCATGGGGTTGTAGAAGAGTTGGTGCATGACTGAATGACTGAAGAACAACAAATGTGTGTGTCACAACTAAGTTTTCCTATCTGAAGAAGTGGTGCAATATCAAGAGGGCATCATCATTGGAAACAGTTTAAGGGACAAAAAGAAAAACATGATGAAGACATCTCTTTTTGAAGCCTGTCATACTAATCTACACTTTGATTGTACATTCTTGCTCCCTTAAATCCATATGGGGAAAGCATTTTCTTAAGTCTATTTCCTGAATATTTGAGGACCAGTGAGGAATAAGCTGACATTACAGTGCATATTGTGACCAATTACTAAAAAAGTACCAGTCTATTTTTAAGACCAAAGTGATTTTCTCATACTGAAATGAAGAAGTTAGAAACAGAGCAACTAAGTGATTTTGTACAGGTCATAACCCAAGTTAATTGGATATTTGATAATAGAGCCACAACAACTGATCCTTGAAATACATCACAATAAGATGATGTTATATTTTCAAATAAAGCAAACAATTCTCCAAATGACATACTACTAGCTTGTTGACTATTTTTGTCTTTGCTTTTTAATCAGTTTTATAGAGATGTAATTTACATACAATAAAATATAACCGGTTTAGTTGTAGAGATTTAGTTTCTAGAAATGTTACATCACCACACTCAACTATGAAACTATTCCATCACCCACCCCTCCTCAGAGTTCTCTATTACCTCTTTGCAATTCTCCTCCAACATCAGTCTGGGACAACCACTTACTTCCTTTCCATAAATATAGATTTGTTTTGTCATTTCTAGAATTTCATATAAGGGAACTGTAGATTGCATACTCTTTTTTAAAAAATCTAGCTATTTTCAGTCAGCATATTGATTTTGATATTCATTCCAGTTGTTATGGTATGTACCAATCAGTATCACACTACTTATACTGCCGAGTAGTTTCCAAATATATGGATATATGAAAATTAGATTTTTCATTCAGTTTATTTATTCATGCATCTGAGGTTGGACATATGAGCTATTGTCACTCTTACTAGTTTCATCAATAAACTATCATTTACAAGTCTTTGTATGCACATGTGCTATGATATTTTCTTGGGTGAATAGCTAGCAGTAAAATTGCTGGGTTATATGCTCAATTTATGCTTAATTTTATAAGAAATTGTCAAATTGTTCATATGATACTGCACTCCTGATAAAAATACATGAAAGTTGCAGTCACCTTATATCCTTGCCAATATTAGTCACTTTACAGCCAGACTTTTAAAATTTAGCTGTTGTAATGGGTATAGATTTGTATGACATTTTTGCTTGCATTTCCCTAGTGATGTAAAGTATTTTTGCATAAGCTTATTGACCATTTGCACATCTTTTTTGTAAAGTGTCTGTTCAAATATTTTTCCTATTTTTGAGTTTTTCTTATTAGTATTGAATTGTAAGTGTTCTTGATATATTTTTGGTATAAGTTCTTTGTTAGATATAAGAATTATGAATGTCTTCTCTAAGCTCTGGATTGCCTTCTAATTTTTCAAATAATGTCTTTTAATTTTTTTAATTGAAGTATAGTTGATTTAAAATGTGTTAGTTTCTGATATATAACAAGGTGACTCATATATATATTATTTTCATATTATTTTCAATTATGGTTCATAACAAGATATTGAATATAACTCTTTGTGCTATACAGTAGGACCTTGTTTTGGAGGGTTGCTTTTCTTAACATATATATATATACATATATGTTTTAAAATTTGATTTATCTGCTCTGTTGCTCAGTTATGTCTGTCTCTTTGCAATCCTATGGACTGTAACCCACCAGACTTTCCAGTCCATGGCATTTTCCAGGCAAGAATACTGGTGTGGGTTGCTATTTCCTCCTGGGGATCTTCCCAACCCAGGGATCAAATGCAGGTCTCTTGTGTCTTGTCTCTTGGCAGGCAGATTCTTTACCACTGAGCCTAATGAGAAGCCCCAAATTTTATTTATTTACTTTTGGCTGCACCACTGGCCTGCAGAATCTTAGTTCCCCAACCAAGGATTAAACCCATACTCCTTGCATTGGGAGCACAGAGTCTTAACTATTGGACTTCCAGGGAAGTCCTTACAGTAGGGCCTTGTTGTTTATCCATTCCATAGGTAATATTTTGCATATTCTAATCCAAATCTCTCAGTCTAACCCACTCCTTCTTGACACAAATCTGTTCTCTATGTCTGTGAGTCTGTTTCTGATTCATAGATATGTTCATTTGTGTCATACTATAGTTAACACATGTAAGTGATATCATATGATATTTGTCTTTTTCTGATTTACCTAATTTAGTATGATAATCTCTAGGTCCATTCATGTTGCTGCTAATGACATTATTTCATTCTTTTTTTATAACTGAATAACATTCCATTCTTTGTTCTGTGCTGTGCTTAGTTGTTCAATCATGTCCGACTCTTACAGACTCCATGAACTGCATCCTGCCAGGCTCCTCTGTCTGTGGGGATGCTTCAGGCAACAATACTGGAGTGGGCTGTCATTCCCATCTCCTGGGAATTTTCCCAGCCCTGGGATCGAACACAGGTCTCCCACATTGCAAGCAGATTCTTTACCATCTGTGCTACCAGGGAAGCCCAAAATTACTGGAGTGGATAGCCTATTCTTTCTCCAGGGGAATCTTCCTGACCCAGGAATTGAACCAGAGTCTCCTGCATTGCAGGTGGATTCTTTACCAGTCGTGTTGCCAGGAGAGTCCATTCCATTCTCTATAACTACATCTTGTTTTTCCATTCATCTGTCAATGGAAATTTAGGTTGTTTCCTTGTCTTAGCTATTATAAATGGTACTTCTGTGAATATAGGAATGCATGTACTTTTCCAAACTTGTTTTGTCAGGGTTTATGGAATTGCTGTCAGTAGAACTGCTGACATATGACAACAGTCTCAATCT
This sequence comes from Redunca redunca, assembly GCA_006410935.1. Taxonomy (NCBI): domain Eukaryota; kingdom Metazoa; phylum Chordata; class Mammalia; order Artiodactyla; family Bovidae; genus Redunca; species Redunca redunca. The sequence goes on along the minus strand of SJYQ01002371.1, from coordinate 829,070 downwards.
TTGTTCTTTTTCAAAAAACAATCAACTAAAAATAGAGTTGTCATATGCCAGTATCAGTAAAGTTGGACTTATCATTCAAGGTAAACACTCATTTCAGTATGCAAACCTTAGGGCAAGTTCAAGGCCTTCCTTAGGACTTAATTTGCACACACACACTACTCATTTTGGGGAAATGAAAGCTTGTATGTATAAATGTGTGGCTTTACCTAATCTGACTACTACTAAGTTTAAAGGGTGCATGCTTGCATGCTCAGCCATGTTTGACTCTTTAAGACCATAAGGACTGTAGTCTTCCAGGCTCATCTGTCCTTGGGATTTTTCAGCCAAGAATACTGAAGTGGATTGCAATTTCTTTCTCCAGGGAATCTTCTTGACCCAGGTATTGAACGTGAGTCTTCTGTGGCTCCTGCATTGGCAGGCAGATCCTTTACCATTCATGTCACGTGGAAAGCCACTAATAAGGTTAAACAGAAGTTATCATAAACGGATTTGGAAATTTACCATAAACAGAATATAGGAGTGTGAGTTGGTGAGAGGATTCTAACATAACCTTGTGTAGTATTTGAGGTTTATTTCCTTCCCTGATGCTGTCCTTCATAGAGTGGCTCCCCCAGCATCTGGGTTTGGACAGCTCACCAATGTCAACCTAGTCAGCTCCTGTCTTAAGAAGGGACACAGCACATACTGAATTAATAGCCAGAGGATGCTTGTAGTATCAAGAGACATGAGACTAATTAGAGGAACTTTAAAAGTAATTATTGAAGAAATCACTGAAAGCTGCTGCAACAAAGCACAGAATATGCTGCCAAAAAGCAATATGATGTCTGCTGTGTTCAGCCAAGGACCATCCGTGTGGATCACACAGGGCACCTGGTCCTTTGTGAGCAGTCCTAGAATATCAGTATGAACCTGACTCTCACCCTTTCCCAGAGGAGGAACTGAGACTGGATAATGCGTCAAAAGTCCAGATAAAGCGTCCCAGATAGAAAGTTGGGAGTGCAGGACCCTTGCTTCTTATTCCCAACATCATTGTTCTGAGTGAATCAGTTTTGTTCATCAGACCTTTGCTCTGTCTCTGTATTGTGTTGTAAGTATCTTCATCATGTCCTATGGCTTTCATATCATTCATTTACATATAATTCTCAGATACCTGTGTTCTCTCCAGGAGTTTCTTCCCAAATCCCTGCACGTTAATTGCCCCCATTGGAGAGTAGCAGGCATCTCAACTGATTATTTCCATACACTCCATCCTGGCTTGTTCCCTAGAATTCTCCAGTTAGTACATGACACTGCAAGAAGTCTGGTACCTAAAGAATGCTGAGCCCCAGAGAATTGATGCTTTCTAATTGTGGTGCTGGAGAGGAATCTTGAGATTCCCTTGGACAACAAGGATATCAAACAAGTCAGTCTCAAAGGAAATCAATCCTGAATACTCATTGGAAGGACTGATGCTCAAACTGAAGCTCCAATACTTTGGCCACCTAATGAGAAGAGCCTATTCATTAGAAAAGACCCCTATGCTGGGAAAGAATGAAAGGAAAGGGAGAAGGGGGTGACAGAGAATGAGATGGTTAGATAGTATCGCTGACTCAATGGACATGAGCTTGAGTAAACTCAGGGAGATAATGAAGGACAGGGAAGCCTGGCATGCTACAGCCCATGGGGTTGCAAAGAATTGGACATGATTTAACAACCAAACAACACACAACAGATTATACATTAGTTCAAGCTAAATGCTAAGACCATCTTTGATGTCTCTCTCTGTCTCTTTCCTCTCTCTCTGTCTTCCTCTTTGTCTCTGTCTTCCTGTCTCTCTATCTCTCTCAAACTCTGTCTCTCTGTGTGTCTTTCTCTCTGTCTCCCTCTCTTTCTCACACACACCCTATAAAGAAAACTCTTATGTGTTTCTATATTATTTATTTCTCTCCTTTTTCTTAAGTAAGAACTCCATAAAGGTATGGTCATAGATTACTATCAAAAGGATGTTGCTGAACCATGAAAGATGCTGGGATTCTTGGCCTCCAGAGGAGAATAATTCAGTGATGAGGCTTGATCTCTCAGAGCTTTTGTGTAATAAAGTTTTATTAAAGTATAAAAGAAATAGAGAAAGCATCTGACATAGACATCAGAAAGGGGAAAAAAGACTGCCCCCCTGCTAGTCTTCAGTTGGATGTTATGTAACTACCAGCAAGCTGCTAATTAGAGAAAGGAAATGTTTCAAAACTCAGAGACTGGCACCAGGCCCCTCACCCACAACATGCGTTTTGAGATAACATTGGCACCAGATGAGTCATCCCAGTACACAAAACGATTGACATGAATCTTGAAGAAATGCAGGTTTCCAAGTAAATATAGAGTTTCATTAACATAGCTTAAGACAAACATTTCCATAAGAAAAACACATTGGTTAGCTCAAGGTTTGAGAAAAGGTAAGTTAAGGTGGAGCCATGTGATCTTATGGCAACACAGAATTTTAAGAGAAACCTCTTTTTAAATTCATATAGAGAAGGGGGAAAAAATCTAACACTTCTTTGTTTCCTCCTGCCACTTAAGAGAGAGGTAAAAAATGTCTGACACTTGCAGCCTATTTCCTCCCTTTGGAGACCCTGGCCTTCCTGCCTGTTACCCTCTCACTATTCCATCATCATTTTAGCTAAAACGGGATACTGCTTTGTAGTATAGGCTCTCGATAAATGTGTTGAATGGGAAAAATCACTTTGAGTAAATGACACCAAGCTCAGTACTCTTTCATGATCCTGTATTTCACAGAGAAGCTGCTAACAGGAGCCGCTGTTTTCAGAGCCAGGAAGGAAAGCAGAAGGTGTCAGGGAGCAAGAGGGCCCCTGTGAGTGGTGGATGTGCTGACACGGGTGCAGCGGTAAGGCACCACCAGGAGTCTTGTGCAAGAATCCGCAGAGAGAACAGGAAACGTTCATTTGCTTCCATGTTGAGGTTTCAGTATCGAAGTGGAATGTAGTCTTTAGAGCTTACTCAATATGCCATGAGGAATTATTACATTAACAGATAAGACATTCTGCTACACTCAGTGCCCCCACCCCTGCAGCAGGCCACCATCAACCCAAGCCTTCACTGGAGGCTCCTGGACACTCATGATCAAGTCTTGGGTCAGTCTCTTGTGGGGTCACTGCTCCTTTCTCCTGAGTCCTGGTGTGCACAAGTGCTGGGAGCCAGCGTGAGGAACTCTGCCCATGGCAAAGGTCATGAAGAAGGAGGCTTCTGCATACGCAAAGGCAGGATCAAGCCTCAGGAGCCCGCTGTTCCCGAGCATCTACCCCCAAAACCAGAGTCTGTCTACTTTACTGATTTATGCTCTCACCTACACCTCTGACTTTATGGGGGCTGTCCCCCACCACCTCTTTCGGAGAAGGAGTTAACTTGCAGCTCCAGTCAATAAAAATTCCTGGGCGTGACAAGAGTGTTTCAACTTACAAACTACTCTGAAGGTCATCTAGCCTGCCTGAACAGGTTCGTCCAACCACATGTGATTGTTTACAGCCTCCCAACTGTGAGAGGCACGAGATGTTTTAAACTTTATAAAGACAGATTCTTTTAGGGAGTTAGAAATTATTACTATAGTGGGTTGACTAGGAATTATATTGGTGAAGGGTTTTTTATTTATTGGACCAATGTTTGCTGCTAAATCCCCTACCCTTATACATGGTAATGAATATATAACTAGCATATAGGAGAAATAAGTATTAACCTTTAAGATTAATCATGTTAAACCTTAGGCTAAGTAAATTCCTTTCTTAATTGTAACCCACAACACCGTCACCCTATAGGAATGCAACTTTATCTGGTACCTTCAGAGGGTGGTGCCTGGTTTAAGAAAAATCACCCCTGGAAAATAAGTTTCTGGCTGACTGACCATTATCAGAAAGGATCATAAAATGTTAGCAGGCCCCCTGGCCAGAAGATGATGTAAAACCCCTAAGGCCTTTTTGTATACATTTATATGAAGCACCTGATTTTGATAAAGGTCAGGACTGCTGACCCCCACGTGACGTTAAGATTTCCATTTGTCTCTATGTGTAACAAAAGGTATATAAGCAAACCTGAAAATAAAGAAAACGGATCAGCTTCTGGAAAGACTGATTCCCCCGTGTCGTTCTTTCTTTCCCTTTTGGGCTGAATTCCCATTTGGAGCGTGGATACTCACCAGCATGCCAAATTTGCCCTGGCTTCTAAGACTCACGTGAGAGGGAACCCAAGGCGGGGCACCCTCCGCTATTCAAGCGGACACCAGTGGCCTACATAGGTGGTGCAAACCTCTTGTCCTGAGGTTTTATTGGTACTCCATGTAAACCAAGTTATTCAGCCTCTTTTTCTCCACTAGTGTTTTCCTACTACACTATTTCTTTCTAACTAATCTCTATATCTTTAAAAATTAAGCAATTAATTCTTAGGACACTGACTCCATCCACACTTTGAATTATCCTGGATCCACCAGAGCTGGACCCTGGCACACAAGGTTCTGTCTGTGGGCTTCAAGAGTCTGTTTCCCCAGTCCTATGTAAGTTCTGGTGGCTCTATGGTGTGGTTAATGGAGACCTCCTCCAAGAGGACTTATGCTAAAGCCCAGGTCTATTGCACACAGAGTAGTAGACCTGCTGCTACTGCTGCAGTCTGCCCCTGCAGCAGTCCACTGCTGACCCGTACCTCCTCAGGAAACATTCAAACACAGTCCTGTCTCAGTCTCTGTGGGGTCTCTGTGTCCTAGTGTGTGTAAGGTATGTTTGAGCTCTCTGAGCATCTCTGGCAGGTATGGGGTTTGATTCTAAATGCAATTTTGCCCCTCCTACTATCTTGCTGTGGGTTCTCTTTTGCCCTTGAACATGGGGTCGCTGCTCAAAGTTCCTCCAGGGGACAGACAGCCAGCACTCCAGTGTCTCCTTTTGAAGGAGGTCCACATTATCTTCATTACCTCCACCATAGTTTGACCTAAAGTCAAATAACAGGGAGGGAACAGAGCCCCACACTTCAATAGAAAAACTGATTAAAGGTTTACTGAACATGGCCCCACCCACCAGAATAAAACCCATTTCCCCCCTCAGTTAATCTTTCCCATCAGGAAGTTTTCATTATCCTCTTATCCTTCTCCATCAGAGGGCAGACAGAATGAAATCCATAATCACAGAAAACTAACCAATCTGATCACATGGACCACAGCCTTGTCTAACTCAGTGAAACTATGAGCCATGCGCTGTGGGGCCACCCAAGAGGTCTGACAAAATGTAGTCCAGTGGAGAAGGGAGTGGCAAACCACTTCAGTATTCTTACCTTGAGCACCCATGAACAGTATGAAAAGGCAAAAAAATAGGACACTGAAAGATGATCTCTTCAGGTCGGAAGCTGCCCAGTGTGCTACTGGAGATCAGTGGAGAAATAACTCCAGAAAGAATGAAAGGATGGAGCCAAAGCAAAAACCACACCCAGCTATAGATGTGACTGGTGATGGAAGTAAAGTCTGATGCTATAATGGGCAATATTGCATAGGAACCTGGAATCAAGGCAAATCATAGGAATGATGAATCAAGGCAAACTGGAAGTGGTCAAACAGGAGATGGCAAGAGTGGACACTAACATTTAGAAATCAGTGAACTAAAATACTGGAATGGGTGAATTTAACTCAGATGACCATTATATCTACTACTGTGGGCAAGAATCCCTTAGAAGAAATGGAGGAGCCATCAGTCAGTTCAGTTCAGTTTGGTCACTCAGTCGTGTCCAACTCTTTGCAAACCCATGAATTGCAGCACGCCAGGCCTCCCTGTCCATCAACAACTTAGAGGGTTTACCCAGATTCATGTTCATTGAGTTGATGATGCCATCCAGCCATCTTATCCTCTGTCATCCCCTTCTCCTCCTGCCTCCAAACCCTCCCAGCATCAGGGTTTTCCAATGAGTCAGCTCTTCACATGAGGTGGCCAAGCTCAGTAGTTCAGTTAAGTCGCTCAGTTGTGTCTGCCTCCTTGCGACCCCATGAATCGCAGCACGCCAGGCCTCCCTGTCCATCACCATCTCCCAGAGTTCACTCAGACTCGCATCCATCGAGTCAGTGATGCCATCCAGCCATCTCATCCTTGGTCGTCCCCTTCTCCTCCTGCCTCCAATCCCTCCCAGCATCAGAGTCTTTTCCAATGAGTCAACGCTTCGTGTGAGGTGGCCAAAGTATTGGAGTTTCAGCTTTAGCATCATTCCCTCCAAAGAAATATCAGGGCTGATCTCCTTAAGAATGGACTGGTTGGATCTCCTTGCAGTCCGAGGGACTCTCAGGAGTCTTCTCCAACACCACAGTTCAAAAGCATCAATTCTTCGGCGCTCAGCCTTCTTCACAGTCCAACTCTATACATCCATACATGACCACTGGGAAAACCATAGCCTTGACCAGATGGACCTTAGTCGGAAGAGTAATGTCTCTGCTCTTGAATATGCTATCTAGGTTGGTCATAACTTTTCTTCCAAGGAGTAAGCGCCTTTTAATTTCATGGCTGTAATCACCATCTTCAGTAAATTTGGAGCCCCAACAAATAAAGTCTGACACTGTTTCCACTGTTTCTTCATCTATTTCGCATGGAGTGATAGGACCGGATGCCATGATCTTCATTTTCTGAATGTTGAGCTTTAAGCCAACTTTTTCACTCTCCTCTTTCACTTTCATCAAGAGGATTTTTAGCTCTTCTTCACTTTCTGCCATCAGGGTGGTGTCATCTGCACATCTGAGGTTATTGATGTTTCTCCCAGCAATCTTGATTCCAGCTTGTGTTTATTCCAGTCCAACGTTTCTCATGATGTACTCTACATATAAGTTAAATAAACAGGGTGACAATATACAGCCTTGACGTACTCTTTTTCCTGTTTGGAACTAGTCTGTTGCTCCATGTCCAGTTTTAACTGTTGCTTCCTGACCTGCATGTAGATTTCTCAAGAGACAGGTCAGGTGGTCTGGTATTCCCATCTCTTTCAGAATTTTCCACAGTTGATTGTGATCTACACAGTTAAAGGGTTTGGCATAGTCAATAAGCAGAAATAAATGTTTTTCTGGAACTCTCTTGCTTTTTCGATGATCCAGCAGATGTTGGCAATTTGATCTCTGGTTCCTCTGCCTTTTCTAAAACCAGCTTGAACATCTGGAAGTTCTTGGTTCACTTATTGCTGAAGCCAGGCTTGGAGAATTTTGAGCATTACTTTACTAGCGTGTGAGATGAGTGCAATTGTGCAGTAGTTTGAGCATTCTTTGGCATTGCCTTTTGTTGGGACTGGAATGAAAACTGACCTTTTCCAGTCCTGTGGCCACTGCTGAGTTTTCCACATTTGCTGGCATATTGAGTGCAGCACTTTCACAGCATCATCTTTCCGGATTTGAAATAGCTCAACTGGAATTCCATCACCTCCACTAGCTTTGTTCGTAATGATGTTTTCTAAGGCCCACTTGACTTCACCTTCCAGGATGTCTGGCTCTAGATGAGTGATCACATCATCGTGATTATCTGCGTCATGAAGATCTTTTTTGTATAGTTCTTCTGCGTATTCTTGCCATCTCTTCTTAATATCTTCTGCTTCTGTTAGGTCTATACCACTTCTGTCCTTTATTGAGCCCATCTTTGCATGAAATGTTCCCTTGGTACGTCTAGTTTTCTTGAAGAGACCTCTGGTCTTTCCCATTCTGTTATTTTCCTCTATTTCTTTGCATTGATCACTGAAGAAGGCTTTCTTATCTCTTCTTGCTATTCTTTGAAACTCTGCATTCAGATTCTTATATCTTTCCTTTTCTCCTTTGCTTTTTGCTTCTCTTCTTTTCACAGCTATTTGTAAGGCCTCTGCAGACAGCCATTTTGCTTTTTTGCATTTTTTTTTCCCATGGGGATAGTCTTGATCCCTGTTTCCTGTACAATGTTACGAACCTACATCCATAGTTCCTCAGGCACTCTATCTATCTGATTTAGGCCCATAAATCTATTTCTCACTTCCACTGTATAATCATAAGGGATTTGATTTAGGTCATATCTGAATGGTCTAGCTGTTTTCCCTACTTTCTTTAATTTAATTCTGAATTTGGCAATAAGGAGTTCATGATCTGAGCCACAGTCAGCACCCGGTCTTGTTTTTGCTGACTGTATAGAGTTTCTCCATCTTTGGCTGCAAAGAATATAATCAATCTGATTTCAGTGTTGACCATCTGGTGATGTCCGTGTGTAGAGTCTTCTCTTGTGTTGTTGTGTTTGCTATGACCAGTGCATTTTCTTGGCAAAACTCTCTTAGTCTTTGCCCTGCTTCATTCCTCATTCCAAGGCCAAATTTTCCCATTACTCCAGGTGTTTCTTAACTTCCTACTTTTGCATTCCAGTCCCCTATAATGAAAAGGACATCTTTTTTTGGATGTTAGTTCTAAAAGGTCTTGTAGGTCTTCTTAGAACTGTTCAACTTAAGCTTTTTCAGCATTACTGGTTGGGACATAGACTTAGATTACCCTGATATTGAATGGTTTGCCTTGGAAACAAACAAAGATCATTCTGTCGTTTTTGAGACTGCATCCAAGTACTGCATTTTGGACTCTTGTTGACTATGATGGCTACTCCATTTCTTCTGAGGGATTCCTGCCCACAGTAGTAGATGTAATGGTCATCTGAGTTAAAGTCACCCATTCCAGTCCATTTTAGTTCGCTGATTCCTAGAATGTTGACGTTCACTCTTGCCATCTCTTGTTTGACCCCTTCCTATTTGCCTTGATTCATGACCTGACATTCCAGGTTCCTATGCAATATTGCTCTTTACAGCATCGGACCTTGCTTCTATCACCAGTCACATCCACAGCTGGGTATTGTTTTTGCTTTGGCTCCAACTCTTCATTCTTTCTGGAGTTTTTTCTCCACTGATCTCCAGTAGCATATTTGGCGCCTAATGACCTGGGGAGTTCCTCTTTTGGTATCCTATCATTTTGGCTTTTCATACTGTTAATGGGGTTCTCAAGGCAAGAAATGTTGAGTTTTAAGCAGAACTTTTCACTCTCCTCTTAAGATATTATTAGAGAGGAAACTATGTTAATAACTTCCCGAAGCTGCTTAAGCACTAAATATCAACATTTTTAAAGAAAATAGCATTTCATGTTTCCATGGCTCCTGGTCAATAACTAACAGTCTGTCCTTCAAACCACCACATTTTGTGTGTAAAATTGAGTCATATAAAGCTAAATGAAGTGAAAATTGCTCAGTCTTGTCTGACTCTTTTTGAGCCGATGGTCTATACAGTCCATGGAATTCTCCAGGTCAGAATACTGGAGAGGGTAGCCTATCTCTTCTCCAGCAGATCTTCCTGACCCAAGAATTGAACCGGGGTCTCCTGCATTACAGCCAGATTCTTAACAACTGAGCTATCAGGGAAGCCAATTAAAAAATGTACCCAAATAAAAATGTTCTGTGCTGAGTTGCTCAGTTGTGTGGACTATAACCCGCCAGGTTCCTCTGTCCTTGCGTATTCTCTAGGCAAGAATACTGCAGTGGGTTGCCATGCCCTCCTCCAAGGAATCTTCTAAACCCAGGTATTGAGCCCAGGTTAGTGGCTTTGCAGGTGGGTTCTTTACCATCTGAGCCACCAGTGAAGCCCAAATATAAACGTTCATTAATATGTGACTATTAATATTGATTTTAATATATTTAAAAAGCCCATAAAATGGATTGTTAAAAACAAAATCAATAATACAGGGAGCCCAGGATTGTGCTTTGTGATGACTTAAAGAGGTGGGATGGATGAAGGAGAGGGTGGCTCAAGGGGGGATATATGTATATATATATATATATATATATATATATATCTGATTCATATTGTTGTATGGCAGAAACCAACACAAAAGTGTAAAGTAGTTTTCCACCAATTAAAAAATAACAATTAAAAAAATTTAACCGTGTTAATTTTCAAAAGCAAACCATGCTGCAATTAGAGGCTCCAAATATTAATTTGCTACTATAGTTGTCCATTAAATGTTATGGATAAATAGTAAATGCGGGAGGAACATGAAATAAAATCAATAAATGGCTCACTGAGAAAAAAAAAAGATGAACCTAATATTTTCTTAATCTGTATTGAATATCTTAGAACATCATAGAACATCTCCAATTTTCCCCAAAGAAGTAAGCAAAATATAAAATGTGTAAACTGGGTTGACCTGTTTCAATTTTGTTTAATCACTAAAATTATTGAAAATGTTAAGTTGATATATACATTAGTAATAAACACTGAAAGGAAATTTTGAGATCATGTTATTTAATCAGGTCTGCCAATTCAGGAATCTCTTTAACCAACCGCTGGACACTCGTTGAATATTGGCTTCTACTGAGAGACCTCAGGGACTGGGGAATTGATTTCTCAGGACACAGTCCAGAAGTCATGGCCTCTTTGACATTTCATGTTTGATCTTATCAAGCACTACTTCTACTAGATTAAATATTTTGAGGGCAAAGAAACATATGACATAGCTGCTGGAATATCTTACTCATTTATTCAAGAAATGTTCTAAGTACTTAATTTTCCCTCTCTGTGCTGTAAGATAGAAGTAGAGCTGTGAATATTATGACCATTATATTGTCTCGTAAAATATATACTC
>SJYQ01002371.1:789767-818336 GCA_006410935.1 Redunca redunca | reverse complement strand
TAAGACTAAACTTAGTCTTAATAAATGCATAGAGGATGCTCAAGTTGAAAAGAGGAAAGACCACTGTACATATTCGGAGTAGCTTCACTAACCAGGATTTGAGGGAAAGCATTCAGACATAGCTCTTTCTTCCTTTTCATCTAGTAATTAACATCCATTTATTTATGATATCTGTTATTTTAAAATTATGCAGTATTATATCAAAGTATTCCATTTGTAATACTCATTACAGCTACAGTTTAATTTTATACGATGACTGATTAAAATTCTTTCCCTCACTATATCCTAATCTCCAAAATGCTAAGAACATGGCCTATTTTTTTATTTTTTTTTAATATTTCACAAACTTTATTCAAATTATTGAAATAGTCACAGAGCAATAAAATATGCAATTCTGAAGTGATGTCAGATGGCCTATTTTTTTAAATTTATTTTTAATTGGAATATAATTGCTTTACAATGTTGTATTAGTTTTTGCTCTACAACAGTGTTAAATAGCTATACATATACATAAATCCCTTCCCTCTTGGACCTCCCTCCCAACCTCCCTCCTAGGTCATCACAGAGCACCAAGCTGAGTTCCCTATGCTACATAGCACATTTCTGCTACCTACATATGTTATACATAGTAGTGTATATATGTTAGTGCTACTCTCTCCTTAGAACAGAGTCTATATTTATCCACCCTCATATCTTCAGTATTTAATATGGCATGTAGCATACATCAGGTTTTATTTGATATTGTTTAACAAGGAAAGGAAAAACAGACAGCAATGATATACAATCATATGATGGAAAGTGGAGAGCCAGGTAATGTAACTCCTAGTCAATCTCGTTCAAAATACTGGCTTTTTTTTTTTTTTTTGAGGCAGTTGAAACAATGAAAAGATTTTCATCAGTGGGGTGAATGTGGGCAAACAAGGCCTGAGGATGAACAGGTAATTGGAATGTGGTCCACTGGAGAAGGGAATGGCAAGCCACTTCAGTATTCTTGCCTTGAGAACCCCATGAACAGTATGAAAAGGCAAAATGATAGGATACCAAAAGAGGAACTCCCCAGGTCATTAGGTGCCCAATAGGCTACTGGAGATCAGTGGAGAAATAACTCCAGAAAGAATGAAGGGATGGAGCCAAAGCAAAAACAATACCCAGTTGTGGATGTGACTGGTGATAGACACAAGATCTGATATTGTAAAGAGCAATATTGCACAGGAACCTGGAACTTCAGGTCATGAATCAAGGCAAACTGGAAGTGGTCAAACAAGAGATGGCAAGGGTGATGTCAACATTCTAAGAATCAGCGAACTAAAATGGACTGGAATGGGTGACTTTAACTCAGATGACCGTTATATCTACTACTGTGGGCAGGAATCCCTCAGAAGAAATGGAGTAGCCATCATGGTCAGCAAAAGAGTCTGAAATGCAGTACTTGGTTGCAATCTCAAAAACGACAGAATGATCTCTGTTCATCTCCAAGGCAAACCATTCAATATCACAGTCATCCAAGTCTATGCCCCAACCAGTAACGCTGAAGAAACGCTGAAGTTGAATGGTTTTATGAAGACCTACAAGACCTTTGGAACAACAGACTGGTTCCAAATAGGAAAAGGAGTACGTCAAGGCTGTATATTGTCACCCTGCTTATTTAACTTATATGCAGAGTACATCATGAGAAACGCTGGGATGGAAGAAACACAAGCTGGAATCAAGTTTTCTGGGAGAAATATCAATAACCTCGGATATGCAAATGATGCCACCCTTACAGCAGAAAGTGAAGAGGGGCTAAAAAGCCTCTTGATGAAAGTGAAAGAGGAGAGTGAAAAAGTTGGCTTAAAGCTCAACATTCAGAAAATGAAGATCATGGCATCCGGTCCCATCACTTCATGGGAAATAGATGGGGAAACAGTGTCAGACTTTATTTTGAGGGGCTCCAAAATCACTGCAGATGGTGACTGCAGCCATGAAATTAAAAGATGCTTACTCCTTGGAAGGAAAGTTATGACCAACCTAGATAGTATATTTCAAAGCAGAGACATTACTTTGCCAACTAAGGTCTGTCTAGTCAAGGCTATGGTTTTTCCTGTGGTCATATATGGATGTGAGAGTTGGACTATGAAGAAGGCTGAGCGCCGAAGAATTGATGCATTTGAACTGTGGTGTTGGAGAAGACTCTTGAGAGTCCCTTGGACTGCAAGGAGATCCAACCAGTCCATTCTGAAGGAGATCAGCCCTGGGATTTCTTTGGAAGGAATGATGCTAAAGCTGAAGCTCCAGTACTTTGGCCACCTCGTGTGAAGAGTTGACTAATTGGGAAAAGACTTTGATGCTGGGAGGGATTGGGGGCAGGAGGAGAAGGGGACGACAGAAGATGAGATGGCTGCAAGGCATCACTGACTTGATGGACGTGAGTCTGATTGAACTCCGGGAGATGGACAGGGAGGCCTGGTGTGCTGCGATTCATGGGGTCACAGAGTCGGACATGACTGAGTGACTGAACTGAACTGAACTGAACTGGGAGAAAGATAATGGAAACTTAGTAGAGAGTGGCTGAATTTGAGAACTATTCAGAAAATAGACATGGTGAGTATATTGAAATGGGGTAGACAGTGTGAAGAGAGATATCAAGAACAATCTACGTACTTCTCACTTTAAAGCTACATGAAGCATGCCAAAGCTCAGGAAAGTAAATTTCATGGATACCTGTACTGCTGTTGCTGCTGCTAAGTCACTTCAGTCATGTCCAACTCTGTGAACCCATAGACAGCAGAGCATCAGGCTCCTCTGTCCCTGAGATTCTCCAGGCAAGAATACAGGAGTGGGTTGCCATTTCCTTCTCCAATGCATGCATGCATGCTAAATCTCTTCAGTCATGTCCAACTCTCTGCGACCCTATGGAGAAGCCCACCAGGCTCCTCTGACCATGGGATTCTCTAGGCAAGAATACTGGAGGGGGTTATCGCTTCCTTCTCCAGGATACCTGTACAATTTGATGTAAAAATTGACTAAATTCACAAGCCCATGTGCACAATCCATTTAGAGTGCTGTGTAGAGAAGAGGTAACTCTGCCTTTGTTTCCTGCCCAAGTCCCAACAGTTATTGCTGGTTGTTCATCTCCAGGGATCGTCTATTTTTCTTCTGTGATTGCTGGGGCTAGGACTTCATTTTTTTTTTTTTTTTCGCCATCTTTGATGCCAAATGTTTCACTCATGTTTCATTCCCTACTACAGGAAAAGGCAGCAATACTGTTACTACATGTTGTTATTTGTCATAAATCCAGGAACCTGATTTTATTGAAGCACCACAGAACAACTCACCTCTATGGTTCTCTCAGACCATTTAGTTGATGGTAGGCATCACTGACTCAACGGACGTGAGTCTGAGTGAATTCTGGGAGTTGGTGATGGACAGGGAGGACTGGCATGCTGTGATTCATGGGGTAGCAAAGAGTCGGACACAACTGAGGGACTGAACTGAACTGAACTGAACTGAATCACATCACTACTCAGGATACTCACTGCATCATTTATCCCACTGCCTATCCTGTGAATAATGACTTCTGGAGGCTCTCTCAAAGGTTCTTACTGTTCTTCTACAGTCAAGACCAAAAATGGAACTCTTACCCAGAATAAGACAATGTAAACAATAAGTATTAATAGTTTTCTGATCTTATAAATTTACCATGAAGAATGTTGTAGCAAAAACAAGAAACAACACATGTTTAAATGCATCTTCTCTTGAAATTTTTGATACTGCATTCCTACATTCTTAGAACATTATCTCTTTGGTCTGAACAAGTGTGGGAGGTGGAAGGATTGGAGAGCATCTCAAAAGGAGAAATAGGAAGCAGAAATTGGTACCAAAGGAGAGCTTTGAAGAATTTGATGTAAGGACTTTAAACCACTAGGATCCATGTGTCACGAGTCCCTTTTAATGTGGGTTTAGATTACTAGATTTATAGATGACTAAATCAAGACAAGTGCAGCTAACTCTTTTATTTATTTATTTTAAGTATATTTGATGGTAAGAAGTGGAGAGAGAAAGGAAAGTACCAGGATAGAGATTCATAGCTCAGAGCAACAGTAGAACTTCTGGAAGAAACATAATTCTGTGAGAAAAGAAAATTTAGACTATTTGAATGCTGAGAGTGATGATCTAGAAGACAGGAAAAAGGTCAGGATTTGGAGTAAGTGAAAGAGTTCTATCCAGAGCCTAAAAGGCTCAAGTACCAGGGATGGTCATTAAGAAAGAGGATTTTTCTATGTAAAATAGAAGGATAGAGAAAAGAATGAATGAACGTGCAGGAAATCTAGTTTATGTTTGAAAAAACAAGACTACTAGTTTGATTTGATGGTTTCTATCTTCTCTGCTGCTGCTACTGCTGCTAAGTCACTTTAGCCGTGTCCAGCTCTGTGTGACCCCATAGACAGCAGCCCACCAGGCTCCCCTGTCCCTGGGATTTTCCAGGCAAGAACAGTGGAGTGGGTTGCCATTTCCTTCTCCAATGAATGAAAGTGAAAAGGGAAAGTGAAGTTGCTCAGTAATGTCCGACCCTCAGCCACCCCATGGACTGCAGCCTACCAGGCTCCTCCATCCATGGGATTTTTCAGGCAAGAGTACTGGAGTAGGATGCCATTGCCTTCTCCATCTATCTTCTCTATAACATACAAAACAGAAGTAGAAGCATGGAATGTGAGATACTCAAAGTTGTGAGATAAGAATATTTGAAATAGTTGCTTCAAGATGTGGCTATTGAATTGATTTAAGAAATCATAAATTTCAAGGCTGAACATTGAGACCAATGAACATTAGTGACCAAGATTAAAGGTTCAGTAATTCTGCCCTTTTCATTCATTTTCTTCATTTAACTCAGCAACCAACATGCCAGCATTGATAAGATGAAGTCAGACTTGTCCAGAGCTGGTTCAAGCTGAGTTTCGAAAGCTTTGGCAAAAGATAAATCGAGGTTATGACCCACTGATTGTCAAATAATTAGGGACTAAAATGCATCCAGCTGAAGATGAAGGGATAAGGGCAAATAGAAGAGTCAATGGGAAGTCTTTGAGATAGCTATCATGATTCAAGGTAGAAGGACAGGAGTTTGGGATGCAACATGAGATAAATAGACTGGAGATTAAAGGATGAAGTGATTTCAGCTTAAAATATGACTGAGCTTCTTGAGGCAGGGGTTCAGGTGGGTTAGAGGAGATGGATGGACAGGAACATGAAGCTAGGTGTTAGCTCAACCCATTTAGTCACAACACTGACTTCAGAAGTTCTGAAATTCGACAAAGAATCAATTCATCAGTTATGCCAGGATATTCATCAAAAGTTATTTTAAGTACATGACTTTTTTTTTTCCCCAGAAAGCATCTAATCTTTTAAAATTAACTGTCCATGTCCTTGCTTCTCTCTGTTAAGAGTAGTTTGAGATGCATAGAGATTATGCACTTTATATTCATGGTTTGTCTTTTGAATCATCCCAAACATAAGATTAATATAATCACCTCTTTCTATCTCTGGCTTTACTCCAGACTTCAGAAAATTAATTCATTTAATTAATAGAATATTCAGTATTCGTAGGAAGGCTTCTTTGAAAGTAGAAATAAATGATCCTTCACGGATAGATTGATTATATTTAACCTAGACTCAAAATATTAAGATATACCAAATGCACCACATACATGATACTCATATAAAATATATATTTGAACCAGGCAAGTGAAGGGGAGATTTATATTACCTTTATAAAATCTCTGACATGTTCTTATTTTAAAAATTAAGTACACAAGCAGTACATAAATACATTCTTATTATACAGATATCAGCAAAGAGAATGACAGCAGCAAGATGCTGACATAAGAAGTACTAGCCCCCATACCTTCTTGGAAACCCAGACTTGACATGATTTAAGTAACAAAATCCCTTTATGAGAGGACTGTAATCCAGTTAAGGATTTTCAGTACCTCAGACAATCACAAAATGGAGATCAACCCACACTGAAGTGGTGAAGAGAACAATTCCACTTTCACCACATTGGCCTCTCCTGAAAGCTGGCACAGTTCAGTAATGACTGACCGTGACCCTTCACTGTTGCTGGACAAAGAGTGTACACCCATATCCTATGTCCCTGGCCTTTCTGTAGTATCTCTGAATGGTGACATTCTTCCTCACTTCACAATGAATGCTGAAAGAATCGGAATAATCTGGATGCCCAGGGTTGCTGAGGGGATGGACACAATCCTGTGGCATGTACTCGTCTGGGAGGTTTGGAAAAGGCACAACACTGAGACCTTTCCTCCAGGAGAGAGTGACTCCTACAACCTGGCATTTCAATGGGCTTCCCCGCGGTGATGGCTTTTGCTCTCATACGGAGAGCTGAGGAATCCCGCATACTCCAGATGACTGGGACAGTAGTGGCAAGCATGGCTTTGGGATGTGGAAAAGGTGCATAACTGAGGTTGCTTCCTAATGATGGGGAAGAAGAGTAAAGCATGCCCCCAACATCTGTGGTCTTCTAGTGCACCACAGAGGGGCTGGTTTCTATCTCATCTCAAATGGGGTGATGACAGAGCTAACATAGTCGCCAGAGGGAGAAAGAGGTTATGAGCTACTGGAGAAAACCAATAACAACAAACTGAAAATAAAAGCAACAATAAAAAATACCTGGACCTGTGGAGCAGGAGAAAGCAGGTTCCCTAACCAAACTCACTGCTGAAAGTCTTTCCTAGTCAAAGGCAGCCTATAAAGATTTGAAGAGGGTGCTTTCCTTCAAATGCACAGACATAAAGCTGCAAGGAACACGAAGAATCATGAAAATACAGTCTAAAGAAAATAGCTTTCTGATAACTGACCCTGAAGAAACGGTTGTCTATAATATGTTTGATCAATAATTCAACATAATAATTTCCATAAAGGATCTCAGTGACTTACAAGAAAACACAAACTAAATGAAATAAGGAACACAATACGTGAAAAAAGCTGAGAATATTAATGAAGAGATAGAACAATAAAGACTCTAACAAATCCTGGAAGTGAAGAACACAATCAATGAATGAAAAAATCAGCTAGAAACATTGAACAGCAGACTTGAGCAAGAAGAGGAAAGAATCTGTGTACTTAAAAACGGGTCATTTGAAAACATTCTATCAAAGGAACTAAACAAAAAAGGAATGACTAAAGAGAGCCTAAAGAGCTTGTGAGACAAACGAAGAGAAACAATACAAACACAGTGGGACTGCCAGAAAGAAAAGTGACCAAAAAGCTGAAAACTTATTTAAAGATAGAGATGCTGAAAACGTCCCAAATCTGGGGAAGGTCCAACCAAATTCTGAATAGGATGAATCTACATATAAAGGCTATGGAAGGACATGCTATAACAAAAAGTCAGAACTTAAGGAAAAAGAATTTTGAAAGCAGCAAAAGCAAAGGGATTCATTAAATACAAGGGAACCGCCATTAGACTCTAGGCAGATCTCTTAGCAAATACTTGCAGGCGACAAGGGAGTGAAATGAGATATTTAATGTGCTGGACAAAACCCTGCCAACTAAGAACACTATACTTGGCAAAACTGTTTTTAAAAATAAAGGAGACAAAAAGACTTTTTAAGACAAACAAAAGCTGAGGAAGTACATTACTATCAGACCTGCATTACAGAAAATACTAAAGGGAGTTCTTCAAGTTAAAATTAAAGGATGCTAAAAAGCTATTAATACCTTAAAGCATGTAAAAGTATAATAGATGTTGCTAAAATGAATATATAGTTAAAAACAGAACACTGTTTCATGATAAGGATGTTGGATAAATCACTTTTAATTCTAGTATCAAATGTACAAAAATAACTTTAACTAAAATGTGTCAAAAACGCACAATTGGTATAGCTGTAAATTGTGAAAACAATAACATAAAGTGGGGGAAGGTAAGCAAAATGTAATGATTTGTATGCAACAGAAGTTAAATTGTTGTCAACTGAAAACAGATTTACATTATACGTTTTATTTAAGCCATTGTAACTACAAAGAAATGTTTATGCTAGATAAATAAAAAAAGAGAGACAGAAATCAAAGCATATCACTATAAAAAATGAACTAATCACAAAATAAGACGAGACAGGAAAAGATGAACAAAGAACTGTAAAGCAGTTACAACAAACAAGACAGCAAATAATAATCCCATACCTATTAACAATTACTTTCAATGCAAATGGATTTAACTCTCCAATCAAAAAGGGTAAAGTAGCTGAATAGATTTTTTTTAAAAAGATCTCATTATATGCTGACTACACTTTAGAACATAGGTCACAGGAAGCTTCCCTGGTGGTTCAGATGGTAAAGAGTCTGCCTGCAATGTAGGAGACCCAGGTTTGATCCTTGGGTTGGGAAGATCCCCTGGAGAAGGAAATGGCAACCCGCTCCCCATGGACAGAGGAGCCTTGTAGGCTACAGTCCATGGGGTCGCAGAGAGTCAGACACTACTGAGTGACTTCACTTTATTTTTTCTTTCACACAAAATATGAAAGTGAAAGGATGGAAAAAGGTATTCTGTGAACATTGTAATCAAAACAGAGTAGAGGTGACTATACTTAGACAAAACATAATGTAAGTCCAAAACTATCTCAAAAAAACAAAGCAGATCATTTTATAATGATGAAAGGGACAGTTTGTCAGGGATATATAACAATTTTAAGTATATGTGCACTCAACATCAGAGCACCTGTTTATAAAGCAGTCACTGACACACCTGAGGGAGAAGCACACAGCAGGACTATAATAATAAGAGACTTCAAAATCTCACTTTCAATAATGGATAAAATATCCAGACAGAAAACTGATATGGAAAGAGTAGACATCAATGTTACAGACCAAATAGACCTAACAGGCAGTTACAGAACATTTCATGCAACAGTAGCAGAATACGCATTCCTTTTAAGCACACAAGAAACATTCATCAGCATAGATCACATGTTACATCACAACACAAGTTTTGGGAAATATAAGAAGACTGAAATCATACCAAATATGTTTTCTAACCACAAGGGAATGAAACCAGAGATCATTAGCAGAGGGAAAACTTGGAAATACGTAAATATGTGGAAGTTAAACAACATATTCGTAAATAGCCGTGGAGTCAAGAAGAACTCAAAAGGGAAATTAGAAAATACCCCAAGGCAAATAAAACCCCAAACCTGACAGAATGAAACAGTATAGGACACAGCAAAGGGAGGCAGTGCTAATGAAACTTTATAGCAGAAAATGTCTATTTTCAAAAAGAAGAAAGATTTCAAATAAAATCTAACTTATACCCCAAAGAGCTAGAAAAAGAACAAAGTTCATATTTATCAAAAAGGAGACAATAGCAAAAATTGCAGCAGAAATAAATAAAATAGAAAAGAGAAAAACTGCAGAAAAAACAAATGAAGCCAAAATTGATTTTTTTTTTTTTTTTGAGAAGATGAATGAATTGACAAGCCTTAGCAGGACTAAGAAAATTTCTCCCGTCAATCTTGATTCCAGCTTGTGCTTCTTCCAGCCCAGGGTTCCTCATGATGTCCTCTGCATAGAAGTTAAATAAGCAGGGTGACAATATACAGCCTTGACGGACTCCTTTTCCTATTTGGAACCAGTCTGTTGTTCCATGTCTGGCTCTAACTCTTGCTTCCTGACCTGCATATAGGTTTCTCAAGAGGCAAGTCAGGTGGTCTGGTATTCCCATCTCTTTCAGAATTTTCCACAGTTTATTGTGATCCACACAGTCAATGTTACTGATTATTATATACCCGTGTTTCTCAAACCTTAATATCAGCCAGAGGGAAAAAAGCAATATATTTTAGAGGAGCACTTCATAATCCAGGAAGAGATGGGTCCTTGCAAGCAGATAGGGTCCTTGGATGTGGAAATTAGACTACTAGTAATGAAAGGCCTCATGGTGCCTTAAACTTTCCAGGTATTTGTCGTTTACTTAACATGCCCAGAGGTGAGGAGCCTATGGCTGGTTCAGAAACTCAAACGTGTCCTCAAGGATCCAGCAATGACTATGCTTTCTTCCACCCTTCTAAGGATTTGGTTCTTTAAGCTTATGCTTGTCACCTCAAGGTCCCAAGGCAAGAAGTGATAAGGATGAGAGCAGTCTAATTAGTAAAGCTTCCCATTAACTCACTGACAAGTTTGCTTCTAGGCCAGGGAGGCAGAGAAAGGAGAACCATGATACACTGCACTAATCACAAGCATTCTATCAAGGCTGGACACACTGCTGCTGGAAACTAAACTGAGGTTCTGTTAACCCTCCGATACGGTTGATGGGAATATAAATTGGTGCCACCACTATGAAGAACAGTATGGCAGTTCCTCATAAACTAAAAATAGAGCTATCATGTGACCCAGAAACCCCACTCACAGACAGAGAACAAACTTGTGGTTGCCAAAGGAGGAGGGACTGGGGGAGGGATGGATTCTGAGTTTAGGATTATAGTTGAAATATAATTATTTATAGTTAAATAATTATATAGTTAAATATATATATATAATTATATATAGCTAAAATATAGCATATTTTAGGATGCAAAGTATTATATAGAAAGGATAAGCAACAGGTACTACTGTATAACACAGGGAACTATATTCAGTATCCTGTGATAAACCATAATATAAAAGAATGTATATATTAAAAAACTGGAGTTCTGTTAGCCAGAACTAAGGGAAAGTAACTCACAGTGTCTCCAACATATACCAATAAAGATACTTTTTGCATATGTAAGCACCCTATAGTATAATTCCAGAGAGATGGTGTGGGGTGGGAGGTGGGAGGGGGGTTCATGATTGGGACCTCATGTGCACCTGTGGCGGATTCATGTCAATGTATGGCAAAACCAATACAGTATTGTAAAGTAAAATAAAGTAAAAATAAAAATTAAAAAAAATAAATAAAAAAAAAAAATAAGGACTAAGAAAAAGAAGACAGAAAGAAAGAAAATCAGAAATGAGAGAAGAGACATTCCAAGTAATGGTACAGAAATGAAAAATATACCATGAGACTGCTATAAATATTTACAATAAATTGGATAGCCTAAACAAAATGAATAAATCCCTAGAAACTTAAAACCTATTGAGACAAACTCATGAAGAAACAGAAAATTTAAACAGACCAATAATAAATGAGACTGAAATAAGAACTTCCCAACAAACAGAAGTCCAGGACCAGATGGCTTCACTGGTGAATTTTACCAAACATAATTAAGAATTAACACTGAGCCTTCTTAAAAATCTTCCAATTAATTAAAGAAGAGGGATAATTTCCAAACAGAATTACCATATGATCCAGCAATACTATTCTAAATATAAATCCACGATAACTGAAAGCAGGTTCTCGAAAAGTATGAACCCCCCTTGCTCACTGCAGCATTGTGCACATTAGCAGAGATATGGGGAAAATGCAGACGTCTATCAACAGATGAAAGCGTACAGTAAATGTGGTCTCTGTGTACAAAGAATAATCAGTCTTAAATAGAATGTCCTGCCATTCATGACACACAGATGAGCCTAGAGGACGTAATGCTAAATGGAATAAGCCAGTTTCAAAAGGACAGATACCATGGGACTCTATTTACATGAAATATCTAAAATAGTCAAACTCGGAAACAGAGAGTGGAATGCTGTTTACAAGGACTGAGGAGGAGCGAAAAGAGATGCAATTCAACTGGTATAAAATTTCAGTTATTTAAGATGAATATGTTCTAGTGGTCTGCTTTACAACACAGCAGCTATTATTATAAGCAGTGTAAGCATGGTGTGTGGAAAATTTAAGAGGGTAGATATGATGTTATATTTTTAGAAAATAATAAAATAAATTAATAAACAAAAAATAATTTAGTAAAGGTACAGTATAAAATATGAAATATCATTCTTTACTATATAACACGTCCCTGGAGATAATAGTTTTATTTTTATTTTTATACTATCCCCAAAGAAGCTTATCAGACAAGCTGCCTCTGAAATCATATCAATCATTGGCCTTTAATGCCTCATTCTTAATTGTGAATGATGGGCAGATAAATATCACCAGTTCATTGAAGAAAGACTCCAAGATAATAGAGACAGACCACATCAGGAAAACCAGGAAATCAGATAGAAGGGTTGGAGATCATTGAGAAACCAAAAGAAAATGAACCAAGTCATTATTAATATCCTCAGGCCAGAAAGAAAAAATGGACTTCCACTAAACAACAGTATGACACCATGAAAATGTCAGAGAATAACAAAATTTACTTGGAAATGTAAAATATGATTGATAAGGTTAAAAGAAGGAATGGAAGATAAAGTCAATAAAATATTCAGATTTTTTTAAAATATTAAAAATAGATAATAGAAGGTAAAACAGAAAATGTTAGTGAAAATGGGAGGAACAAATTAAACAAGTGGTAAATTTTACTTGGCTTCTCTGGAGGGTGCTGCCAGTTATCCAACAACATGGATGAGGATGACTCAGCCTGGAGGTCAAACACCGGTTAACTGTCAGAACAGTTTGGATCTAAAATACATAAAATTATATGAGTTAAATGATACCACATTTTCAACAGCAAAAAATAAAGCAACGTTTTCAAAATTTTGAAGAAGGTACAAATCTCCTGCTGCTGCAAAGTGGCTTCAGTCTTGTCCGACTCTGTGCGACCCCATAGATGGCAGCCCACGAGGCTCCCCCGTCCCTGGGATTCTCCAGGCAAGAACACTGCAGTGGGTTGCCATTTCCTTCTCCAATTCATGCGTGCATGCTAAGTCGCTTCAGTCATGTCCAACTCTGTGCGACCCTATGGACAGAGCTCACCAGGCTCCTCTGTCCTCGGGATTCTCTAGGCAAGAGTACTGGAGTGGGTTGCCATTTCCTTCTCCACTTAAGAATTTAATCCAAGTGAAGGCAGAATATAAATCTTTTCTTAAATTTTGCGGACTAAATACATTTACCTCCCTATAACACATTCTGACAAAACCACTAGTGGAGTTGCTCCTACAAAACAAGAGTGTAGTTTAGCAGGAGGAAAGAAATGGAACCCAGTTCCCAGATAGGAAAGGGCTTCCCTGATAGCTCAGTTGGTAAAGAATCTGCCTGCAATGCAGGAGACCCGGGTTCAATTCCTGGGTGGGGAAGATACGCTGGAGGAGGGATAGGCTACCCAGTCGGTTTTCTTGGGCTTTGCTTGTGGCTCAGCTGGCAAAGAGCCCGCCCGCAATGCGGGAGACCTGGGCTCGATTCCTGAGGTGGGAAGATCCCATGGAGAAAGGAAAGGCTATCCATTCCACTATTCTGGCCTGAAGAATTCCATGGACTGTATAGGCCATGGGGGTCACAAAGTCTGATACGACTGAGCAACTTCACTCACTCAAATAGGAAAGAGTTGATGAAAACGACTAAGATATCAGCTATTCAATTCTTCTCTAGTAGCTCAGTCGGTAAGGAGTCTGCATGCGAGGCAAGAGACTTCGGTTCGATTCCTGGGTTGTGAAGATCCCCCTGGATCAGGAAATGGCAACCCCCTCCAATATCTTTGCCTGAAAAACCCCATGGGCAGAAGAGCCTGGCAAGAGTTGGGCATGACTGAGCGACTAAGAACACAAGGTAAACAGTTCAGGATGAAATAACAAAGGACTCCAGGAAACAAAAATAAAACAATTATACGGTTTCAGATTATGTTATCTGTTAATAATAGTGTTATGTTATTATATTGCTAAAATAATGTTATATAATTATATTTTCAGCATCTAGGAAATAACTGCAGTTATGATTATGAAATATTAGCTAGTATAATTTGAAAAAAGGAATAGATCCATCAAAAAATGTGAGAGGAAACTGCTGAGAAAAATTGTCATTTTTTTTCTAGATAATAGAATTGCAGTGGGAAAAATACAGAGAAGAAAACATTTTTTTCATTGTTCAATATTTAATAAGCATAANAGGAATAGCAGCATGAAATAGAACTCTTTGCCAAAACATTTGAAAATATAGATGAAGAGAGTGACTTTTAATAAAATATTATATCAGAATTGCTTCCAGGATATACAGTATGAACATTACAATGATTTCAAATTAAATTTAAAATAATTGTAAGCGGTCTAAACTAAAAGACAGTATCAAGGGAGTTTAATTGGCATATCTTATCTGCCATTCCAAATTTGCTTTGGAATGCAGTTTTTCATGGCATTTCTTTCATGTGCACTTTCTTTTTTCCTCTCTTATTTTTTTCTTCTTTTTTCACCTTCTACTGCTCATATATACCTATTTGTCAATAAAACACTGATTGTTGCCTTGACAATAATGGCAAGGTGCCAGATGATGACAATGTGACAATGAGATGATGAGGGAAGAAAGCAAGTCTTATTCATTCATTCATTCGTTCAGTAAGTATTGTGTGTGTGTGTACACTCATGCTTGCAGTTGAAGAGAAGAAGGAGCAGATTTAACACAGACTATCATCTTCTGCTCCAGTAGGGGCAGGCATTTTTCTGCCTGGAGGGAGAGAGGTGTAGGGGCAGAGATCCACTGGCATTTGATCCTAGTAATCCAGTCACAAAATGAGATTATCCGTTTGAGATAATAAAATTATTGAAAGACGTGAAAACATTCATTCATTCTTTCTGACTGTAGTATAATAC
Source organism: Redunca redunca (assembly GCA_006410935.1). Classification (NCBI taxonomy): domain Eukaryota; kingdom Metazoa; phylum Chordata; class Mammalia; order Artiodactyla; family Bovidae; genus Redunca; species Redunca redunca. The sequence goes on along the minus strand of SJYQ01002371.1, from coordinate 803,699 downwards.
TCCAGGTTGAAAGCTGTGGATCTAGCATCTTCTATCCAGGTCATGTTAAATTCAAACACTTCTTTGCAATCTGATGTTACTGTTGTGTCCTGAACTTGAAAGAATGTTTCTTTGGTAAGAAGCAGAGCTTCTTTTCAACAAGGGTAAAAGCATGGTGTGATATTTGTGTTGTTTTTACCTTAATTTTATGCATTTTGCCATGTTGGAAAATACATGCCGGATTCTCTGCAACTTGTTTGTGAGAAATGGGAACGTTTATACCACTTTGTTTTTTTTTTAACACTTTTCCGTTATTTTTAGTCATTACGTTTGCAGATACAAGTCTGAAGTCTATATTATCTAGAAAAGAGAAACATGGAGACAGCTTTTTTGTTGTTGTGTGGGGATCTTTTCAAATTGTATACAAATGACCCAAACAAGAGGAAAAAGTGCTAAAAAAATAATAATAATAACAGCATTGAAAAGCTGTAACTTTAAACTGATGTGATCTGGAATTTCACACTATAAAAAGCTAAATAAGCAATATGTTATCGATCTGATAACCAAATGGACTACTATCCTCTTCTTCCAATATAACACCTATAGAATCTTGTTCACAATGTTTTGTATTAATACTAAAGTGAGCTCCTGCAATAATACTTGTCACTGAGTTATATGTGGCTAGTATCTGCTCTTACTGTGTCAAATACCTCATAGAAATGATTTTGAATAATTTGGCATCTTTGCCACTCTGATTTTGTGTCTGCTGTGATTGACAACCCAACCCACGCTAATTCATTGCTGGCCTGCATTTCTCTGACTCTAGAGTATATCTAAAGAATATGCATGGAGAAAATGGGACTAAAAATTAGAGCATTGCTTTCAGATGATTCACATTTCTCAACTTCATCTAATGGACTCTCATTTTGACCATGGCAAAATTATAAGGATGTTTGTTGCTGCTGCTGCTGTTGCTGCTAAGTCGCTTGTCTTGTCCGACTCTGTGTGACCCCATAGATGGCAGCCCACCAGGATCCTCCGTCCCTGGGATTCTCCAGGCAAGAATACTGAGTGGGTTGCCATTTCCTTCTCTAATGCATAAAAGTGAAAAGTGAAAGTGAAGTTGCTCAGTCGTGCCCTACTCTTAGTGACCCTGTGGACTGCAGCCTACCAGGCTCCTCTGCCCATGGGATTTTCCAGACAAGAGTACTGGAGTGGGGTGTCATTGCCTTCTCCAAAGGATGTTTGTTACAGTTAATTAAATATTAACTTTATTAGAAAAACAGTGACTTCTCTCCCACTTTCATTATATATTTTAAAACAAAAGCCCAAGAATTTCATGTAACCCAGAAAGACCCAAGAATATGCACCCAATATGAATATATGGATGCCACTCAGCATGCAGGTATAGGGAGGAAAATGTTCAGAATTACCTTGTTAAGGGTGTGGCTGGAACCCAAAATAAAATTTGTTCAGATACTACATAAATGAATACTGCAGTCTATATCTCCCTCTCTCCCTCTCTGTTTCCCCCATATGCATTTGTGATAGATAATATTATTTTGATACTTAGCATATCCTTAGTTATTTTCAGTAAATATTTCCATATTTCTATAAATAATATTTGATAATGTGCATCAGGATTTTTTTATTTTTCTTCTCCTTCACTGGCTTCTTCCTGACTTTGGGCAAAATAAATTATTTTAGTTACCATCATGGTTACTGCTGGTTTATTAACTAAGTTTAATATGAACATTTCAAGATTTGATGGGGAAGATTTAAAACTGCATTTTATATTATTAAAATATGACTTGCACTTGTAATGGCACCCTTTGGCACAGTCACAGTGATTGATATGTACCACAATTCCCCCTGAATCAGGATAAAATGAAATGGCTCCCCTGTGTTTGATATGTTCCCCTCAGTGATTGATGAAGATAAGCACATGATTACCAGTACCTGAAATAAGTATTGATCTTCAAGACATCTGAAAGGAACAGATGAGTTATCACAGTCTCTTGACAGTTTAGACTCCTAAAAAAATGTCTTTGATAAATTTGAAGGCTCTGATATTTTTTTCTCTGGATCAAGTCTGACTCTAAATATCACATAAGGACAATTGTTTTGCTCCCTTTTAAGTAGACTGGATTTATAACAGACTATTATAAACTAAATAAAAGGAATTGGAAATAAGTACTATTCTAATACAGGAAATCACTGGAGGAGGAAGTGGCAACCCACTCCGGTATTCTTGCCTGGAAAATCCCATGGAGAGAGGAGACTGGCAAGCTACAATCCATGGGATTGCAAAGACTCAGACACAACTGAGCAACTGAGCACAATGCAGGAAATAATAACATATATGAAATTTAAAAATGACTGTCATCAGGTGCTGTTCATCTCATGGTGGGCCCGTAAATAGGCAAGTGCTGGAGCAAGGATTATCAACTTTTTCAGAGAGCCAGCAGACTGAGAAGATAGTGGAGTAGCATCCCAAGAACCATCTTTCTGGAGTTAGAATTCAGGTTTCTTTTACATTAAATACTAAAAGGGGAGGCGGTGTGGCAAGTTGTTGCAAACTTCTTGGTGAGGGTCAGACCCCAGGGTCAGACTCCTTTGTTCTTGCAGCTGTTCACATAGATCTGATCACATTCCTATAAACCTCCAACAAGACAATTATTTTCTGTTCTTCACATTTATGTCTCTGTATGAATGAAAAGAGTTATGCTTTGAAAGGCAGAGCCTTGAGAATGGGCCCTCTTGGACACTTCAGGCTATAGGCCACATTCTTTTACAGTTTGGGACTAAGGTGTAGCGTGACTGTGGAAAGTGAAAGTGTTAGTCATTCAGTTGTGTCTGGTTGCGTCCATCTCCTTGTGACCCCAAGGACTGTAGCCTGCCAGGCTCCCCTGTCCATGGAATTTTCCAGGCAAGAATACATGAGTGGTTGCATGTCCTTCTCCAGGTGATCCTCCGACTGAGGGACTGAACCTTTGTCTCCTGCACTGCAGGTGGATTCTTTACCATCTGAGCCACCAGGAAGCCCTAAGCACTACGGAGGACAACGCTTAGAGCTGAAGGAATAGGCTTGCTGTGGGACGCTTGGGCATACACCCTTCTCTGCTTCTATCTCCAGTGTTTTAGTTTGTTTGGCAGCACTGTGTGTCAGCTCTTCTGTCTCATTTTCTTTTTATTTATTTAGGCTTCTCTGGTGGCTCAGTGGTAAATAATCTGCCTGCCAATGAGGGAGACCCGGATTTGATCCCTGGGTTAGGAAGATCTCCTGGAGGAGGAAATGGCAACTCACTCCAGTATTCTTGCCTGAGAAAATCCCATAGACAGAGGGTGCTGGAGGGCTACAGGCCATGGAGTCCCAAAGAGTTGCACACAACTTAGCGACTAAACGAGTTTATTTATTTGGCTGCCTTGGTCTCAGATGTGGCACACAGGAACTCGGTTGCATCCTGTGGGTCCCTTCCTTGCATCCTGTGTGTTCCTTCCTTGCATCCTGTAGGTTCCTTCATTGCTGTGCACGGACTCTCCAGTGGTTGTAATGTGCTGGCTTAGTTGCTCCAAGGCATATGTGATCTTAGTTCCCTGACCAGGGATCGAACCCATGTCCCCTGCACTGTAATGTGAAATCTTTACCACTGGACCATCAAGAAAGTCCCTTCTGTCTCATCAAGTGGACATTCTGGTGATGAAACATTTCCTCACTGAATAATTAAAGTTATTTTGAAGTGTTTGAGCTTATCAGTATTTCATTAAAGAATGAAACCCTATTAACTTCCATAATTTATATGGCAGTCACAGTATTTTTAAAATCTGCTTTTATTTATGTATGTTGACTCATCTGTATCATTAATATAATAATTTATCCTTAAATGTTTAGTANAATTTCAGCCACAAATTTAAAACTAATTGGAAAGGCAAATAGGAAATTAACACAGATTTAAACATCTATTTTTTTTTTTAATGTAGGGATTATGTAATTGGAAAATTTACTTGCTTTCTTCTCTTATTTAAAGGGAACTGTATGCTCCTAAGAATATAGAGAAGTTCTGAGAAAAATTGGGGTTGGGCCCTACATCAGTATGGGTTTCCCATGTGGTTAAATGGTAGAGAATCAGCCTGCCAATTCAGAACCCACAGGTTTGATCCCTGGGTTAGGCAGATCCCCTGGAGGAGGAAATGACAACCCACTCCAATATTCTTGCCTGGGAAAATCTCATGGACAGAGGAGACCAACAGGCTAAAGTCCATGGAGTGGCAAAGAACTGGACATGACTGAGCACACACACATACCCTCCATCAGTATAATGCTGACTAAAAACAGCAAGAATCACTTCACTACTCTGGAGGCATCAGTGAACGGAGCTGGGCAAAAGCAAATGGATTTTCCCCATAACTCAGCCTTGTTTTTTTGTTTGTTTGTTTTTGTTTTTAATACTGCTACTATCTTAATTTGAACTATTTGGGTGGTTACTTTTATTTTTTTATTTTTTTTTGTTTTTTTTTTAATTTTAATTTTATTAGAGTTGATTTACAATGTTGTGTTAATTTCAGGTGTACAGCCAAGTGATTGAATTATACATATACATGTATTCGTTCTTTTTCAGATTTTTTCATGTATGGGATATCACAGAATATTGAGTAGAATTCCCTGTGCTTTACAGTAGGTCCTTGTTGGTTATTTTATTTTATTATTTTTTTAATTTTTATTTTTACTTTATTTTGCTTTACAATACTGTATTTGTTTTGCCATACATTGACATGAATCAGCCACAGGTGTACATGAGTTCCCAATCCTGAACCCCCCTCCCACCTCCAACCCCATATCATCTCTCTGGATCATCCAGTGGTTACTTTTAAAAATATAGTACATCTTCCCTCCATTCTCAGAAACTGATTTACATAAGTAACTGCCTTGAAGATTCAATCATCATTATGATAATTCTTACCATGAATATCATAATCAGCATCTTTATAAATGGTATTTTAATTCCTGCTATTATAATAATAACCCATCTGATGACTGGTACATACAAAATGCAGTAATTAATTAATACACTTTTAGTTAACTGAATACTAATGAAAATACCAATAAAAGCAATATCATGATGCATTTTTAAGAAAGAGAAATTTTTAAAATGAAAAAAGTGGCTAATTCCCCCTAAAAAGACTACATTTACCTTGAAATTATTTTCAGAATAAGGATTAAAAGACAGTTCCAAAAATTAGTTCTAGATATGAAATTATATGAAAATATTTGCTTTCCTTTTTTTATAAAAAGTAATAAAAAGACACTTTGATCACTGAATTGTGTTTTTTCATCTTCTAAGTAAAACAGAGCCTTAGATAAGTTAATGTATATGTAGGCTATATATTAAATATATTATATGTGGTTTTGTTTAGCTGGTTTGTTATCTTGCAAACCTTTTATTGCCAAATCTTTTATTGCCAGAAGTAATAAAATTTCTTCTGCTAATTATTATTCAGGACTTCCTTGGTGGCTCAGATGGTAAAGAATTCACCTGCAATGCAGGAGACCTGGGTTCAATCCCTGGATTGGGAAGATACCCTGGAGAAGGAAAAGGCTACAACTCCAGTATTTTAGCCTGGAGAATTCCACCCACTCCAGTATTCTAGCCTGGAGAATCACCCACTCCAGTATTCTTGCATGGAGAATTCCATGGACAGAGGAGCCCGGCAGGCTACAGTTCATGGGGTTGCAAAGAATGGAACATGACTGAGCAAGTTTCACTATCAGATTTTCAAGTTTCTTTCAATCTTTATTCAATAAATATGAACTTGAATCCATGTTTCCAAAATTGTCTGAATGAACTGGTAGTGTTAAATCTGACTCATTTTTTAATAAAAATTTATTTATTTTAATTGGAGGTTAATTACTTTAAAATATTGTATTGGTTTTACCATACATCAAAATGAATCCACCACAGGTATACACGTGTTCCCCTTCCAGAACCCCCTTCCACCTCCCTCCCCATACCATCCCTCTGGGTCGTCCCAATGCACCAGCCCCAAGCATCCAGTATCATGCATCGAACCTGGACTGGTGATTCATTTCTTATATGATATTGTACATGTTCCAATACCATTCTCCCAAATCATCCCACCCTCTCCATCTCCCACAGAGTCCAAAAGACTGTTCTGTACATCTGTGTCTCTTTTGTTGTCTCGCATACAGGGTTATCATTACCATCTTTCTAAATTCCATATATATACGTTAATATACTATATTGGTGTTTTTCTTTCTGGCTTACTTCACTCTGTATAATCAGCTCTAGTTTCACCCACCTCATTAGAACTGATTCAAATGTATTCTTTTTAATGACTGAGTAATAATCCATTGTGTATATGTACCACGGCTTTCTTATCCATTCATCTTTCTTGTCCATTCATGGACATCTAGATTGCTTCCACATCCTGGCTATTATAAACAGTGCTGCAATGAACACTGGGGTACACGTGTCTCTTTCGATTCTGGTTTCCTCGGTGTGTATGCCCAGCAGTAGGATTGCTGGGTCATAAGGCACTTCTATTTCCAGTTTTTTACTGTTCTCCATAGTGGCTGTACTAGTTTGCATTCCCACCAACAGTGTAAGAGGGTTCCCTTTTCTCCACACCTTCTCCAGCATTTATTGCTTGTAGACTTTTGGATTACAGCCATTCTGACTGGCATGAAATGGTACCTCACTGTGGTTTTGATTTGCATTTCTCTGATAATGAGTGATGTTGAGCATCTTTTCATGTGTTTGTTAGCCATCTGTATGTCTTCTTTGGAGAAATGTCTATTTAGTTCTTTGGCCCATTTTTTGATTGGGTCATTTATTTTTCTGGAATTGAGCTGCAGGAGTTGCTTGTATATTTTTGAGATTAGTTGTTTGTCAGTTGCTTCATTTGCTATTATTTTCTCCCATTCCGGAGGATGTTTTTTCACCTTGCTTATAGTTTCCTTTGTTGTGCAGAAGCTTTTAGATGGAAAAATATACCATGTTCATGGATCAGCAGAATCAATATAGTGAAAATGAGTATACTACCCAAAGCAATCTATAGATTCAATGCAATCCCTATCAAGCTACCAGTGGTATTTTTCACAGAGCTAGAACAAATAATTTCACAATTTGTACAGAAATACAGAAAACCTCGAATAGCCAAAGTAATCTTGAGAAAGAAGAATGGAACTAGAGGAATCAACCTGCCTGACTTCAGGCTCTACTACAAAGCCACAGTCAACAAGACAGTATGGTACTGGCACAAAGACAGAAATATAGATCAATGGAACAAAATAGAAAGCCCAGAGATAAATCCACACACCTATGGACACCTTATCTTTGACAAAGGAGGCAAGAATATATAATGGATTAAAGACAATCTCTTCAACAAGTGGTGCTGGGAAAATTGGTCAACCACTTGTAAAAGAATGAAACTAGAACACCTTCTAACAACATACACAAAAATAAACTCAAAATGGATTAAAGATCTAAACATAAGACCAGAAACTATAAAACTCCTAGAGGAGAACATAGGCAAAACACTCTCTGACATAAATCACAGCAGGATCCTCTACGACACACCTCCCAGAATATTGGAAATAAAAGCAAAAATAAACAAATGGGACCTAATTAAACGTAAAAGCTTCTGCACAACAAAGGAAACTATAAGCAAGGTGAAAATACACTCTTATTTTGTGATGCTAAAACATTTGTGTTGATCAAAGGAGTTTTTCATTTATTTCTCTTTATAACCAAAATAATATGAAAAAGCTGATCAAAATTGTAATACAGTTTTTATTGATGATTAAAAAATACAGTTGTGTATGTCACAACTAAGAACTGAATTTGAGGTTTCTTGTTAAGTTTCTGACATGTTTCTTCACCATCTAGGAATGTATCTGTTCAACAAGGAGCACTGAAAACTGTGAATTAAAGTTAAGTTATAATCATAATAGGAAAGAATGTATTTTATCTTATTCTGTTGTAATAGAAGTTGCATTTTAAAACTGTGTTGTATGTACTTTTCTGTTTCTATTTTCAAAAAACTTGTCTAAAACTTTAAACAATATACAACATGTATTTGCAATTATTTAATCCCAGTAGTGTGGGTAAGATGGTAAAGAATCTGCCTGCAATGCAGGAGACCCAAGTTCGATCCCTGGGTGGGGAAGATCATTTGGAAGAGGAAATGGTAACCAACTCCAGTATTCTTGCCTGGAGAATCCCATGGACAGAGGAGGCTGGAGGGCTACAATCCATGGGGTCACAAAGGGTTGTACACGACTGAGCAACTAATGCGTTCTCTTTTCAGATATTTGAAATTATATCCATCATTGGTAGGTAAACAGTTGACCCTTGAACAACACAGGTTTTCCCCAGTAGAAAATCCTTGTATTACTTGCATTTGGCTCACCACATCCTTGGTTAATCAGTATCCATGATTTTGCACCTGCAGATTCAGCCAACCACAGATAGTAGCACTGTGTTATTCACTATTGAAAACATCTGCCTATAAGTGGGCCCAGGCAGTTTGAACACATGTTATAAGATTAATTGTATAATGTGCTTTACTGATAATCCATCTCAGTAAATAAATATTTTTATCTTGAAAACCATCCAAATCTTATCCAAGTGAAAAAATTATGGGTAAGAGGGATAGTGGGAAAGTAAGAAAAAGTGATAGAGAAAATGCATGTGGGTGTATATTTGTGTGTGTGTGCATTGTTTGTTCATGGGTGCATGAGTGTGTTTATGTGACCATGTGCTTGTGTGTGCATATGTGGGTTTATGCATGTGTGTTCCTGTGTTATTGCATAATATGTGTGCATGTGTACATGTGTATATATGTCATGTACACATGTTCATGTGTGGATGCATGAGTGTGTGTACATCTGAGTTATGTGCATGTGTGTTCACGTGCATGCATGTTCATGTGTTGTGTGTATACTGTGTATTCATGGATGTGTGTTCATGCATACATGTTCTTGTGTGTTTGTGCATGTGTTCATGTGTGTATTGAATAATGTGCTTGAATGTGTACGTGTGTGTGTGTGTGTGTGGCTGTGTGCACATGTGAGTATGTCCATGTGTGTTCATGTGTGTGTGTGAGTGTGAGCATATGTGTGTACATATGTACAGAGAATGGTTATAAGGCAGTGAGGGACAAGTCAGAGCCTCAGAAAATCAGAGTAGTCTCTTTCCCAACATTTCAAAAGTAATTTTCTCTAAATACAGGTGATGTGTTTCTTCTTCACAGCTTATTTAAATTACCATATCTTTTCTACTACACACAAATTATAGAAAAGGTCATTTTCTAAAGTCAAAGTAAATGTCATCTAGTTTAACTTGGAAGCTAAGCCCATTTATAGTGCATGATAAGAACTCCTTAATTCATATATTATTCCAAAATCCAGTGATCATATCAATAAATAAAATGCCATAAAAATAGGCATAATTGTAATAATCTTGAGGAGGGAACACTGGATAACATAAGCAGCTATGCCTAAGCTATTATTTCCCTGTTTGATTTCTTAGCTATGGATTATATTAATGAATAACCATCAGTTAAACACAGTAATTTAAAAATCTGTGTGTGGGTATTGATCAAACTCCACTCAATTTTCAGTCTAGACTTTTGTTTTGATTGCAATATAAGATTTAAAAGGTTTTGTCCATAGTGTAATATTGTGACAGGATTATTGAATGGATATACATTTTTATGAAAAAAATCTCATTTATATTACACATTTGTACATGAAAAAATAAGGAGAAAGCTCAATAATGAATAGAGGACTGATCTCAAAGAATGATCTCATTTTCAAGGTATTTCAGAGATTTTGGAGGAGAAATCTGAATGTTACAAAATGAGGGCACTACTAGATGGTGTAGAAAATGGAAGCACATTTGTTGGGAAAGAAGGTTGAAATACCTTGGCTAAAATATTAGTTTTTAGTTTAAAAGGATTGCCTTGATATCTATGAAACACAGAAAGAAATTTTTTCAATGATTCTCATTCTTTTATGCATTCTGCTAAAGGAAAATGTAATCACAAATTCACTCTTAAATTTAAAATGCATTACTGACATTTGGGGATGTGTTAAAGAGACACTGTATGTGTGAGGATTTTCTAGTTGAGATGAGCCTGTCTTGTACCTTCTAATAGACATGATGCTCATATTTCTGTTTGTAAAGGGTAGATGAGCATTATGGTCCCTGATGAACAAGGCCATTAGATGTTTGAGGATGCTTGATATGTTCAGAAATAGCACAGACTTCATCTTCAGGGGCTTCCTAATGACCTCAAGGGGTTTCTGAGTGTCCTGATGTGTTGGCACTCATCATTTATTGTTGGAAATATTTATGCTGCTTATGAAGAAGACTTGGGAGAAGTGACCTCTTGCTAGAACAGTTCCTTGGAAGTGAGCATGTGAGTTCTTCTTGTTACTCAAATAATATCAGTGTGGATAATAGCCCAGTAATTCTTTTGATATCTTAAAGAATGATACCAAATGCAAACAAAAACTTAGTTGTAAAATTTGCCAATTTGGTTATTGTCTGAAAGTAAACTGTACCCTCTCTAAATTCCATGATTATATGCATTAGTTAATTTATGTGTTCAATATATATTTATTGAACAACTGTTACTGATTTAGGTCTCATGGACCCTGCTCTGGTCCTAGCCTGAACCAGACAAACTTTTCTCCCATGTTGATTTTTTACATGTGATTTTGTAATGAATTTTAACAGTATCTGTTGTTGTTGTTTAGTTGCTAAGTCATGTCCAACTCTTTTGAAGCCCTATGGACTGCAGCCCACTAGTCTCCTCTGTCCATGGGCTTTCCCACGTAAGAATACTGGAGAGGGTTACCATTTCCTTCTCCAGTGGGAATTTCCCAAACCAGAGATCGAACCCATGTCTCCTGCATTGATGAGCAGATTCTTTCCTGCTGAGCCACCAGGTGGTGGTAAATAATCTTCTTGATAGTATTTAATACTTTTATTAAAATTTATTTTTAATTGGATGATAATTGCTTCACAACGTTGTGTTGGTTTCTGCCATATGACAACGTGAATCAGCCATATGTGCACGTATGTTCCCTCCTTCTTGAATATCCCTTCTTCTTCCACATAACCACCCATCCAGGTCATCACAGAGCACAGAGCTGAGCTCCCTGTATGCAGCTGCTTCCCACTGGCTATCTATTTTACACATGATAGTGTGCCTATGTGTCAATGTTACTCTCTCATATACCCCAGCCTCTCCTTCACCACTGTGTCCGCAAGTCCCTTCTCTATGTCTGCGTCTCTATTTCTGCCCTTCAGATAGGTTCCTCAGGGCCACTTTTCTAGATTCCGTTTGATTATAAGGAGTGAGGAGAATAGGGATGAGGATAAGGATAAAGGGGAGGTGTATGCATTTGTCTTCTGGGGGAAGGGATGAGGCTTCTCCAGGAATGGGGTGCCATCCTCTTTCTGTTTTTCTTCGCTCCACACCTTCCAGTCATGGCTTCTCATTGACGTGTCATTTAGCAGCTGGTTTAGTAAAATCAGCGTAGAATACGACTCCAGGTCTGTTGAAGGACAGATTTGTGGAGGTCTTTGTTCCAGCTAGTTCTATCTGGTTTTTGTTTTTCTCTTCCTATCACTTCGTACCTTTTAGTCCAGATTCTGTGACTTAAAGACATGTGTTAGCTCCTGTTTCAGGGAGGGGTTGGTGGTTTTTGCACAAGGATGTCTTCTATGTCTTCCTATTCCTGTATGAAGCACTTTTCCCACTTCACATCGGTCTTCAGAAATCAACTGATTCCGTGTGTTGCATTGCATCACAGTAGTAGCGCATAGTCTCTTAGTTGTGTCCAACACTGCATCTGTATGGACTAAAGCCTTCCAGACTCTTCTGTCCATGGAATTCTCCAGGCAAGAATTCTGGAGTGGATTGCCACTTCCTCCTTCAGAGGCTCTTCCCAACTCAGGGACTGAACCTGAGTCTCCCGTGTCTCTTGCATTGCAGGCATGTTCTTTACCACCGAGCCACCAGGGAAGCCAATGGTGCGCTGCATTTCGTCCTACAAAAATGGTTTGTCAAACAGTACCCAGATGGTTGTCACTAGAGCTCCCCACAGCTTTTGTATCTATTTCCAGGGAATTTGACATTCTCCAAGATATTCACCCACTATTTATAAGTGTCTCATCTAAGGATGCTTTGATTTCCTCCAACAATCTGAAACAATATGCTTTGTTTTTCAGAATTTATTTTCTTTCCAAAATATTTGTTCTCTTAGTGACCCTGCATTAATTAGAGCTCTTTGGTTACCAGCAGTAGAGGCTGATTCTAATTAGGAAAAGTACATTTGTCAAAAGACGGTGAATCTTCACAGAACAGATGTGAGACTGGGGAGTCTTGGAAGCAGATGGAGTGTTAAGATGACATAATGTACACAGTGACCACGGCCTTCAGTGTGGATAGACCTGACATACTTCTGTTATCCTCAAGATGTTTCGTGAGAAGACAGAGAACAAGAGAGGGCCATAAGCAAATACTAGTTTTCAAAAGTTCATAAAAAGATAATCAAAATAAGTTACATACAGATAGAGCAGTAAAAATTGCCCATCACACATCTGAAATCCACACTCTTTCTATGCAACCTTGGAGGCCATTTCTATTTGTGATATTTCTGGTTTAGAGAATAAGTAATCTTGATAACACCTAAAACATTATAGCAGTATTACCTAACTGCCCACAGGTCACTTTTCTGTTGAAATTCTGATTAATAAGATACATGGCTATAAATTATTCTGCAAAGAATGACTCCACGTGATGAAAGTCAAAATGAAGCTCAAAACCACACCCTTTGTTCTTCTCTTTCTACATTGTTTTATCAAATTATTACATGCACTGAATTGTGCATTTATTGTAAAGAAAATATTCAATTTTTCTTTGAACATCACACATTTTTAAGGGTGCCAAATACATAAAGACCTCTATTCAGGTGTGTTAAATAAAGTCTTAATATGGGGAAAACATGTATTTTTCATTTCAAAATACTCCCTAGCATCAACAAAATAGGATAAACTTTCATTTAAACTTGTTTGAAAGTGGGATGTACTAGAATATCTGTTATATGAAGTCTTATGGGGCTCTCCAGCTTCAAGTTACAGAGTAATGGTATTTCTCAAAAATTCATGGGTATTTTCAGTACTGTAGGCATCTAACATTTTTAAAAGAAGGACTCAAGAGCAATTCTTACTTGGAGGGAATCATGAAATGGTTCATCATACTTACTGAAAATTGACAATATTGATAACAGGGAACTCACAATTAAAATATGCAATATTTATTCTCTTTTCAGAAAAGTGATTATAAAATTGCCAAAGAAGAAAAACACACAGACACAAAACCACAGATTGATTTTGTCTCTATTTCTAGCAGTAAAATATGTCCATTCTGTTATTCAGTTTTCTATATCATAAGAAGAAGTAATGAATGAATGTTTCTATCTTTTCTGCTCCCTTCATGAGCTAAAGAAAATTCTAGTTTTCTCAATTTTCCTCCTTAACTTTTTATGTAGAAATTGAACAATACTAGCAATAATCTCTGGATATAAAAAATCAGAAGCCTGGGCTCTCTGAAAAAGAGTTAAAGAGGAGGATGGGGTAGCAGGGGTTAGTGCTGGGATTGAAGAAATGGAAGGTAATTAAAAGTGTTTGGGAAAGTTTCCATCTCTGTGGCCCAAAACAAACTAAAATACTTAACTTCATTACACGTAGCTAAGAAACACATCTGTATTTGCTTGCAATGGGCCCAAATTTGGCCCGTTCTTTGTTCTGAGAAGTAACCCAAAGGACCTTCATATTAGAAATATTGAAAAAAATCAAGGCTTTGAATTACTGTCATACTTTTAGAGTCAGGGCAAAGGGATAACTCATCACTGGAAAC
>SJYQ01002371.1:750321-778734 GCA_006410935.1 Redunca redunca | reverse complement strand
GGATAAGCAGGTCTCTTTTCCAAAACAGTCTATAGTCCAAGCTTCCTTCTCTGACACATATATTTGAACTTGTGCTATCATGTGTCCTAAGTTAACCTTTATAAAGTTGATGGAATGTAAGGGACTATGGTGATATGTACTCTGCCAGCAATGATGTGACAAAGACTGTCTCCTTGGCCCTTCTCTGGTCAGGCTCTTCTGAGCCATTCTCTTGACCAGCCCTCAATCTCGGCCTGTAAAAATATCAGACTGTCAGTACAAAAATTTTTCCCACTCTTCCCGTATCCACCCTGACCCCCCACACACACTTAAAGACTTAAAATGAGACTAGCATAGTTTGGGACTTCCTTGGCAGTCCAGTGGTTAAGACTCTGTGCTTCCAATACAGAAGGCTCAGGTTTGATCCCTGGTCAGGGAAATAAGATCCCGCACGCGGCCACGTGGAAGAAGAAAAAAACAGGCATAGTTTCTAACAGCTCCAGTTCAGTCCCTAGGATAAAGGCTCCAGCTGCTTTCTCATCGCTGTAGGTGACCAGGACTCTTCATTCTAGTCTGTTCAAGCCCTCAAGATGTCTCTCATCTCTGTGGGGCAACTGGAGCCTCTCCAAGACAACCAGCAGTTAGCAACCTAGCTGGGCAAACCTCTTAGTCAACACCCCACCAGCTTCCTGTGACTGTCCACTTCCCTGAGCCTGCCCCATCTCATCACTTTCCCTCCTACTCCCTCATTCTCTGTTTAAAAGAAGTTGAGTTCACACTGGGCTCTCTTGCATTGTGTAGTAGTTATTACTGAATGAAATCTGTCTGCCCTGCTGTAACCAGTGTCCAGGTTTGTGTGTCTTTCACAAGCATCACCTGTGTTGATGTGTTCATAGTTTACCTAACACCTGTGAAGCTGGGGAGATTATCCATGTACTGCAAATGAGTAGGAAAAGGCATGATGCAGTCATGTAATGTGTCTGAGAACAGGTGCATTCTCCAGGGGGCAGTTGTGGTCATTTGATGCCCAAGCGTTGGCTTGAATGTTGGCCATATGAGAACTTGTGTCTTTGTTCCATGTGCAGGAAGCCAGTGACTGCTTCTCCATCATAGTCCTCAGCTATGACATACACTCAAGTCCTAATTTTCTTGTTCTGGGGAAGGAGGACGTATGTTGGGCTTGGGTCTTATCACCTAAAAGATCATAGATACTGTACTCACTCCTCTTCACGAGCCCTGCTATAATCATGTTTCACAGTGTATTTATAATTATGATGACATACATTTAAATTTAATGCATGCGTGCATGCCTAGTTGCTTCAGTTGTATCTAGTTTTCAACCCAGTGTACTGTAGCCTGCCAGGCTTCTTTGTCCGTGGAGTTCTCTAGGCAAGAATACTAGAGTGGGTTGCCATGCCCTCCCACAGGGGATCTTCCCAATGCAGGGATCAAACCTGCATGCTTCTCTTATGTCTCCTGTATTGGCAGACAGGTTCTTTGCCACTAGCACCACCTGGAAAGCCCTTATATGTAATATCACTGTGCAATTTAGATGAATTTGGAGCTGTTTCCTTTCCACTTTTTAAAAGTGCTTTGGCTTAAAAAAAAGTATTCATTTGCCTGCACCAGGTCCTAGTTGTGCCATATGGGATCTTCAGGCTTAGTCACAGTGTGTGGGATCTAGTTCCCTAAACAGGTATGGAAGCTGAGCCCCCTACATTGAGAAGGCAAAATCTTAGCCACTGGACCACCAGGAAGTGCTGTGTTTTCGCTTTTTAAAATTACTCAAATCTTTAAAATATATATTCTGTATATAAATAGAATATGTATCTATAATTATAGTGTATCTATAAATATCTATCTATCTATCATCTATAGCAATAGTACAAATGGACATATCTTTGAAAATCACAGTGGCTATTTGGAGGCAGATGTAATAGTAGTGTTGGTTTAGTTTCTAAGTCTTGTCCAACTCTTTTCCAATCCCATGGATTGTAGCCTTCCAGGCTCCTCTGTCCATGGAATTTCCCAGGCAAGAATACTGGAGTGGGTTGCCATTTCCTTTTCCAGGGCATCTTCCTGACCCAGGGATCAAACCCATCTCTCCTGCTTGACAGATGGACTTTCTACCACCGGGCCACCAGGGAAGTCCTTAGATGGGACAGTAGGTGAAGGCTGAATCACTTACTACCATTAAGCAGTAAAATATTGGGCTTCTCTGGTGGCTCAGATGGTAAAGAATCTGCCTGCAATGCAGGAGACCTGTGTTTGATCCCTGGATTGGGGAAATCCTCTGAAGGAGGAAATGGCAACCCACTCCAATATTCTTGCCTGGAAAATTTCATGGACAGAGGGGCCTGGTTTGCTAGAGTCCACAGGGTCACAAAGAATTGGACTCAGCTGAGCAACTAACACTTTCAAACAATAAAACATCACTGTAGTCCTGCTTTTTCTTGGCCCCTGGTGAAAAAGTGCCTACATGACCCATAAATATGCTTGTTCATTCCAAGCAGGCATGTCTATTAGCTGCAAGCTCTACATTATTAAAATTATAACCTCTCTAAGCAGTCAACTAACTTTTAATCTCTGCTTTTATATGGCAGTGAAACTCTACTGCCTGGAAATAACAATGTTATAAAGAACTTTTCTGTAAATTTATAAACTGGGCAAAAGTCTTAATAACTTTCTCAAGTAATCAGAAGTTATTTGAGCCTAAAGTGGATTGAAATACTAGTATAAGGGAGCTATAGATTTCCCTGCTCACTGTCTGTCATTACTCCAGTGAGAATGAGTTAAAAAAATACTCCAGTATTCAGCCAATATTGTTCTCCATACATATGTATTCAGGTTATCCTAATGTAAGTCAAAATAATCCATTCTAGGGGATACATTGTGCTCCACAGGAATATTCACAATAAAGAGAAATTTAGGGACTTGTGGGTTTACAGGGTGCTGACTGATTTCTAAGGAGGAGTCTACATCTTTTGTGACCTAGTGGCTTCCACACCTCAAGGAAATGTACAAATGAAGTAGCACTTGTGTTCTGTAATGGGTGTGGCTTTCTTTTATAAAATGGTAAGGTCAGTGACAAATTTAAGAAGGTCTGTTTTAGAATATAATACAGAGAGAAGGTCAGAATCTAAACTGATTCTCTTAAAATCATTCCTGTTCTTTCCCTAAAAA
The DNA here is from genome assembly GCA_006410935.1 of Redunca redunca. Lineage (NCBI taxonomy): Eukaryota > Metazoa > Chordata > Mammalia > Artiodactyla > Bovidae > Redunca > Redunca redunca. Next base: position 775,572 of record SJYQ01002371.1, on the reverse strand, counting down.
TCTGTGCCATCGGGAAAATCAGTATCCTATTTTGAAGATCAGTGTTACAAATCTTTTGGAGATGCTACTGTTGGGCTTCCCAAGTGGTGCAGTGGTAAAGAATCCGCCTGCCAATTCAAGGGATGCAAGAGACACAGGTTTGATGCCTGGGTCAGGAAGATCCCCTGGAGGAGGAAACAGCAATTCACTCCAGTATTTTTTCCTGGGAAATCCCATGGACAGCGGAGCCTAGTGAGCTACAGTCCATGGGGTAGCAAAGAGTCAGACACAACTGAGCACATGCACATGTGTTATCTTACTAGCCCTATAATTAGTGAGGTCTTTACAATCCTCATAGAACTGATTCTGTCATTCTAATAACATGTCCATGCTTTTTACTTTTAATATTTATTTATTATTGATTGTTTATGGTTTTTTTGACATTTTTATGAAAAACTGGTCATGTCCAATGTATTCTTATGTGACTTGTATTGACTACCAGTTTCAAATTAGACATTTATCTGGTAATTTAATTTTAAAATAAATCAATACATTATTTGTGACTGAGCTAAAATATTTGTAACTAAAAGGTAATTTTAATTGAATCTGAAACATGGTGATAACTGTCAGATACAAATCGGCACTTGCCAAGCACGTTTGCCGTCTGCCTCTGAGGAGACTGAACCCTGCGCAGCTGCAGCCGTTGGCCTTCAACACCCCTGAGGGGGTTCAGGGCCGAGAGAGAGGCACTCTGCTCCAGGGAATCTGGTGGCGAGTCTTTAGATAGTTGCTCCTTGCAGTTCAGTATAACACTCATGGCCAATTCTTGACAGAAAATATTTGATAATTCTAACACTGTCATTACTAGTAAAGGAAACATATAAAAGTATTTAGAATGGACATTTAACTTTTTGTTATTTGTTTTTGTTTTCCTAATTGTGTCAGTTTATTTGTTTTGCTCTTGACAGGACTTTAATAACATGATTCAAGTTCAGTATACTTTTGTGAAATAATGTAGGCAGTCTTTGGAAAGAGGTTAAGAATTCTTGGATTAATTCCTGTCTATGTACCAGATGGTCATGGTTTTCTCTTATTTTTTGCCAATACATGACCCCCAATACATCTGTAACACCAACTCATTTTTATTTCTCTCATCATGTTTTTGTTCAGTCACTCATTCTTGTCCAACTCTTTGTGACCCCATGGACTGTAGCCCACGAGGTTCCTCTGTCCATGGAATTTCCCAGGGAAGAATACTGGTGTAGGCAGCCATTTCCTTCTTCAGGGGATCTTCCTGAGCCAGAGATTGAAACAAGGTCTCCTGCATTGCTGGCAGTTTCTTTACCATCTGAGCCACCAGGGAAGCCCTATGTCATTAAATGCCAGATAGGCAAGATTGAATATGAAGAGTATTTTTTATTAATGCACAAATGTGGAAAATAAGCCAATGTCAACTATAGACTCATAATTGATTAAGGAGAATATACTGAAGATACAAATGGTAAAAAATAAAGAAAAAAAAGTCACAATAATTCTCAGTTTCCTGAGATTGACTATGTTTCCAGTAACATAGAAATATTTTTCCAGCTTTATTGAAATGTAACTGACTGAAGTCGCTCAGTTGTGTCTGACTCTTTGTGACCCCCGTGGACTGTAGCCCACCAGGCTCCTCCATCCATGGAATTTTCTAGGCAAGAATACTGAAGTGGGTTGCCATTTCCTTCTCCATAGTGTAAGCTTAAAGATGTACTATGTCATGATTTGAAGCACACATATGCAAAAAAAAAAGTGCATATGTGTACTGATATGTTTACCACAATAAGGTTAATGAACACATCCATCATGTCACATAACAACCCTTTTGTTGTTGTTGTTATGATTAAGAACACTGAACCCTAATCTCATAGCAACTTCCGCAAGTACGATGATGTCAACTAATCCACCACGCTGTACTTCATATCCCTGGAATTTACTCACCTTTTAACTGAAAGTTTGTTTCCATTGACCAGCGTCTCCCCATTTCTCCCACCTATCATTCCCTGGCAGCTGCCATTCCACTCTGTTTCTATGAATTGGTTGTTTTTAGATTCCACACAGAACTGAGATCATGCTCTATTTGCCTTTCCCTTTCTGTGTGTGTGTGTGTGTGTGTGTGTGTGTGTGTGTGTCATTTTCCTTACCACTGATTCATCAGTGGGTGCTTAGGTTGTTTTCCCATCTTAGCTATTGTGAATAGTGCTGCAATAAACATAGGCGTGCAGATATATCTTTAAGATAGCAATTTCATTTCCTTTAGATAAATACTTAAAAGTACGATTGCTGTATCACACAGTAGTTTTATTTTTAATTTTTGAAGAAAATTTATACTGTTTTCCACAATGGCTGCACAAATATATATTCCCACAAACAGAACTCCAAAATGCCCATTTCTCTGCACCTTTCCAGTGTTTGTAATCTCTCGGCTTTCACTTTTATTTATTTTTCAATAGCAGTCATTTTAACAGGTGAGAGGTGATATCTTGTTGTTTTGATCTGTATTTACCTGATGGTTAGTGATGTTAAGCACTGTTTCCTAAATTTGTTCTTTACTTGTCCTCACGGTAAAGAACCTGCCTGCCAATGCGAGAGAGGCAAGAGACATGGGTTCAGTCCCTGAGTCAGGAAGATCCCCTGGTGTAGGAAATAGCTACCCACCCCAGCATTCTTCCCTGGAGAATCCCATGGACAAAGGAGCCTGGCGGGCTATAGTCCATTGAGTCTCAGAGTCAGACACGACTGAAGCAGCTTAGCACATACACATGCTTTCTGTGGAAAAATGTCTATCCAAGTCTTCTGCCCATTTTTTAATGGGATTGTTTGGTTATTTTGCTCTTCAGCTGCATGAGTTACTTGTGTATTTTGGATAACAGTTCTCCTAAATCAGATATGTGATTTGCAAGTATCTTCTCCCATCTCATAGCACGCCTTTCATTTGTTCATTGTTTCTTTTGCTGGTGAAAGCTCCCGAGCTTGATTTCCTCCCACATGTCCGGGTTTGCTCTTGTGCTGTGCTTTCAGTGTCACATCCAAAAGTTAACTGTTGCCACATCTGATGTCAAAGGGTTTTCCCTGACTTTTTCTTCTAGGGATTTTGCACTTTCAGACTTACATGTGAGTCTTTAATCAGTTGTTTAATCATTGAGAGTGGTATACATTTTATTCATTTCATACAGCTATTCAGTTTAACCATCACCCATTTTTTGAAGAGAGCTTCCCTGGTTGCAAAGAATCTGCCTGCTGATGCAGGAGTTGCAGGAGACACATGTTTGATCTCTGGGTCTGGAAGATCCCCTGTAGTAGAAAATGGCAACCCATTCCAGTATTCTTGCCTGGGAATTCCCATGGACAGAGGAGCCTGGTGGGCTTCTCAAAAGATTCCAACACAACTCACTACTACCACCATTTACTGAAGAGACTATCCTTTCCACTGGGTATTCTTGAATTCCTTGTTGAATATTATTCAACCATGTATGCATGAATTTATTTCTACACTCTCAGTTTTGCCTCCCTGATCTATGTGTCTGTTCTGGTACCAGTACCATACTGTTCTAATTACTAAAGTTTTATAATTTGATAAAAACAAAACAGTGAAGTCTACAGATTTTTTTTTTCAAAATTGCTTTGGCTATTCAAGATCTTATGTAGCCTCATACAAATAATAGATCTTTTATTTTTCTTTATTTTCATTTCAGTGAAAATTTTCATTAAACTTTAACAGGGATTGCAATGACTTTATGTATTCTTTTTTTAATTTAAATTTATTTATTTTAATTGGAGGCTAATTACTTTACAATATTGTATTAGTTTTGCCATACGTCAACATGAATCTGCCATGGGTGCATACGTGTCCCCCATCTTGAACCCCCCTCCCACCTCCCTCCCTGTACCATCCCTCTGGTCCATCCCAGTGCACCAGCCCCAAACATCCTGTATCCTGCATCCAACCTGGACTGGCGATTCCTTTATTATATGATATTATACATGTTTCAATGCCATTCTCCCAAATCATCCCACCCTCTCCTTCTCCCACAGAATCCAAAAGACTATTCTATACATCTGTGTCTCTTTTGCTGTCTCGCATACAGGGTTATCATTACCATCTTTCTAAATTCCATACATATGTGTTTGTATACTGTATTGGTATTTTTCTTTCTGGCTTACTTCACTCTGTATAATTGGCTCCAGTTTCATCCACTTCATTAGAACTGATTCAAATGTATTCTTTTTAATGGCTGAGTAATACTCCATTGTGTATATGTACCACAGATTTCTTATCCATTTATCTGCTGATGGACATCTAGGTTGCTTCCATGTCCTGGCTATTATAAACAGTGGTGCAATGAACATTGTGGTACATGCGTCTCTTTCAGTTCTGGTTTCCTCACTGTGTATGCCCAGCAGTGGGATTGCTGGGTCATAAAGCAGATCTATTTCCAGTTTTTTTAAGGAATTGCCACACTGTTCTCCATAGTGGCTGTACTAGTTTGCATTCCCACCAACAGTGTAAGAAGGTTCCCTTTTCTCCACACCCTTTCCAGCATTTATTGCTTGTAGACTTTTGGATCACAGCCATTCTGACTGGCATGAAATGGTACCTCATTGTGGTTTTTATTTTCATTTCTCTGATAATGAGTGATGTTGAGCATCTTTTCATGTGTTGTTAGCCATCTTTATGTCTTCTTTGGAGAAATATCTATTTAGTTCTTTGGTCCATTTTTTGATTGGGTCATTTATTTTTCTGGAATTGAGCTGCAGGAGTTGTTTGTATATTTTTGAGATTAGTTGTTTGTCAGTTGCTTCATTTGCTATGATTTTCTCCCATTCTGAAGGCTGTCTTTTCACCTTGCTTATAGTTTCCTTTGTTGTGCAGAAGCATTTTTTTATTTTTTTTTGAATTTTTAAAAATATAAATTTATTTATTTTAATTGAAAGTTAATTACTTTACAATATTGTATTGGTTTTGCCATACATCAACATGAATCCACCACAGGTATACACATGTTAGGTCCCATTTGTTTATTTTTGCTTTTACTTCCAATATTCTGGGAGATGGGTCATAGAGGATCTTGCTGTGATTTATGTCGGAGAGTGTTTTGCCTATGTTCTCCTCTAAGAGTTTTATAGTTTTTGGTCTTACATTTAGATCTCTAATCCGTTTTGAGTTTATTTTTGTATATGGTGTTAGAAAGTGTTCTAGTTTCATTCTTTTACAAGTGGTTGACCAGTTTTCCCAGCACCACTGTTAAAGAGATTGTTTTTAATCCAAAGTATATTCTTGCCTCCTTGTCAAAGATAAGGTGTCCATAGATGCATGGATTTATCTCTGGGCTTTCTACTTTGTTCCATTGATTTATATTTCTGTCTTTGTGCCAGTACCATACTGCCTTGATGACTGTGGCTTTGTAGTAGAGCCTGAAGTCAGGCAGGTTGACTCCTCCAGTTCTATTCTTCTTTCTCAAGATTCTTGAACATGGGATATTTTCCCACTTACTTGTACCCCAATCAGTCTCTTTCATCATATCTTAGAGTGTTCAGTGTATAACTTTTTCATGCCTTTCTACCTTGATCTTTGCTATTGCCTTCCTTTTGCTAACCTTAGAGTTAATTTCTTATTTTCAGTTTTTGTAAGATGTAAATTAGGTTATTTGAGCTCCTGCTTTTTCTTTTCTTTGTTTAAGCACTTATTGCTATAAAGTTTTCCTTTCCCATAAGTTTTGGTATGTTATGTTTGCATTTTGTTTATTTCAGGATATTTTTCATTTTCCTATTGATTTCCCCTTTCAGAAGTTATTCAGCAGTGGGTGGATTAATTTTCTCATGTTTGTCAGATTTTCAATTACCTCATATTCTTGATTTCTAGTTTCATACCTTTCTGTTCAAAAAAGATACATGGCATGATTTCCATCTTTTAATTGTGCTTTGAGTTGTGCTAATATATGATCTTTTCTGAATCATTTTCCATAAGCACTAGAGAAGAATGTGACTCTTGCTGCTGTTCCATACATTTCTGTTGGTACTTTTCATCTAAGGTGCAGTATACATCCTTAAGTCTTGTGTGGATATTATGTTTTAATTATTCCCTGAAAGTTGGATATTGAAGTTCCCCTACTGAATTTTGGTGATGGAGGGTGGGATGGAGACCTCCTACTTTGTCATCTTGGTCACATCATTTCAGGAAAACACACACACACACACACACACACACACACACACACACATTTTATGAAATAAATAAATAAGTTCCTACTAGCCCAAGAACATATAAAATTCCACTATTTTTTCATGAAATTTTTATACTAGCTAAGGTTTAAATTCTAAGAATTAACTAAAAGGAATTTTTAAGCACACTATTCATATTTAAATTTATACAAACTTATTTGGATGGATTTATTAGTGGCTCTTCATGGCAAAGAGATGGGGAAACAGTGGAAACAGTGACAGATTTTATTTTTTTTGTGGGTCCAAATTCACTGCAGATAGTGACTGTAGCCATGAAATTAAAAGATGCTTACACCTTGGAAGAAAAGTTATGATCAACTTAGATAGTATATTAAAAAGCAGAGACATTAGTTTGCCAACAAAGCTCCATCTAGTCAAAGCTATGGTTTTTCCATTAGTCATGTATGAATGTGAGAGTTGGACTATAAAGAAAGCTGAGCACTGAAGCACTGATGCTTTTGAACTGTGATGTCAGAGAGGACTCTTGAGAGTCCATTGGACAGCAAGGAGATCCAACCAGTCCATCCTAATGGAAATGAATCCTGAGTATTCATTGGAAGGACTAATGCTGAAGCTGAAACTCCAATACTTTGGCCACCTGATGTGAAGACCTGACCCATTGGAAAAGACCCTGATGCTGGGTAAGATTGAAGGTGGAGGAAAGGGGATGACAGAGGATGAGATGGCTGGATGGCATCACTGACTCAATGGACATGAATTTGAGCAAGCTCCAGGAGCTGGTGATGGACAGGGAGGCCTGGCGTGCTTCAGTCCATGGTGTCACAAAGAGTTGTACATGACTGAGCAACTGACCTGAACTGAATTGAACTGTGGATCTCTGTGTTTCCAATTTATCATAGAAAATATCTGAATTATTGTACTGAAAGGAACTAGTGACTTAAACATTGACGTTGTAGATTGGAAAATATATGAATACTTTTTAAAAATGTAAAAATTTTTAGTGTTGTATTTTTCTTTTTCATTTCTTTATTTTTGTTAATAAAATTAAGAATTTGGACAGACAAAAATAATTTTATTCCACAAAAGGAGTTAGAATTTCTACTTTGATAAATACTAATATCTGTTTACATAAGCAGAACTCTACTGCTTGTTTCTAAACCTAAATGGACAAATTTGTCAACACGAGTTTGTAAGCTATAACTAGATACTGGGGACTTGATATTTATGTTAACTAGATTTCCAATCCACTAAATAGGAAATATTTAAAATACTTAATTTCTGAAGCACTCTGAAGATAATGAAACTAGTAGCACAGGGGAAAACATGAGCTTCAGAATAAAATAAAATAGGGTTCAAATATAGACTAGAATTTACTCTGTGATCTTAGTTGTATTATTAACCTAACAGGTTAATGAATGAGAACATCACTCAGTGTTCTCATTCAAATTTTGATGATATTAAATCAATCAATCTGTAGAAGGTCCTCAGTCCATCTCATGACATAGGTGCTCCTTTCATCCTTCTCTCCTTTTCTTATATTTTACTAAACAGTTTTCTAAGTGTGATCTAAACCAGGAGAACTTGCAAAAAGTCCAAAGATGGGCATTGAAGTTTTGAATGAATTCTTTAAATGTGCCTGTTGTAGATAAATGCATGTGTGTGCCTTTTATGCATGTTTATAAAATATTTTACATTATAGACTTTTTAAAAATAGTTTCATCAGATTAAAAACCATTACTCTTCTCTACTAACTCACTCAATTTTATCATGAATGACTGACGACCATAAGACAGTTACTGGAGTCATGTTAGAATGTCTCATTCTTCAAGGCAAAATGGACTCTGTATGAAATTTTATTCCTAAATCAAGTTTCTTTCTCAGGGTAAATTTGAGCAGCCAATAATGTAGTTTATAATATCACTTATTAACACTGCAACGTTGCAAATACAAGAAAAATAGCAACCAGATTTTATCATCTGTTCATCATCACACCCTTGTGGTTCGGGCTGTGGCGTGTGCTTTTCTGTGGCTTTAAGGCAGTACCTGGCAGCCACACTTCCTGCTCGTGAAAATGATTCTCACTCTTTACTGGAAAACTCCTATTATTTCTCCCTTGAATTCTTCCTAAATTAACTGGTTTCTTCATGTTTATTCCTTGGGGGATTTTTGCAACTCTACCATCATTGTGTTGCAACTTGTATCCTATTGACAGCAAAACATACATTTCCCTGGATAATGTCCAAGTGTGGACAATGCCCCTCTCCACAGCGTCACAGGATCTGATGCATAGAGGTCCCCAATATGGTTTTGTTGAATGAATGAAGATGTGAGCAAACAATTGGGTATATAATTGAGCATCCTTTTATTTCGCATTTAACAAAGTCAACATCCTGTCAGTCTGTGAGGGATTACAGAGAATAGTTTTTTGCATAATTTGCAAGCATTTTATTTAAATTCCGGTCCTTTTATTGATTCACTTAATCCTTGATCAATAAACATAGGTCACTTTGATAAAACTCAGTTTTGAAAAACATCTTTGACAGTTGAGAAAGCATAAAAATGAATTTTAAAAAAATCATGCTGATATTCCTAGGATACTGTTATATTTGAGAAAAGTTGAACAGACTTGACTTCAGATAAAATGTTTATTGCTTGTTTGTTTTGTATCCCAGGCTTTCTTCTGTATTTCACACAGTAGCAATGACAACTACTTAGCTATTCTCTAATAATGTTCTTGAACTATGATATCTGTTTCATCTCATGACCTATAATCTTCAGAGATTAAGTGAGCCCAGAACAATCCAGAAACAACTCCTGACCAGAAAAGAGAGCTGAGCATCACATCACTCGTTCTGATATATTCAAACGGTTAAGTCACTTCACAGGAAAAAAAAAAGTTAAGAGAGATTAATAAAAAGACAAAAGCAGTTGATGAATAATTTTTCTTTTTTACAGTTTGAAGGCAGGATTCTTAAACATCGATGAAGAAAAATATTTGTAGTAATAGTGGACAATCTGTGCATTGTTCTCAATTTTTGCAAAGCCCAAGTGAACTCTTTCATTTTCCTCTCCCTTTCTTAGTCTATACACCCCTATTTCTGCATTTACCATCTATGAGCAGTGAAATCTAACTGTAAATTCTGTGATGTGATGCACCAGTAAATAATATTTCCATCAGATCATTTCTACTGTATTTCTTTCACCTTGAGTTGTTTGAAACTCAAATTGCATTTTCTTCAATCTTGTACTTCTATCCCTTAAACCCATCATTATTTTTAACACAGAGAAAATCCTCAACATCAAAATAACCAAGTAATAAACATATATACACCTACATGTGTGCATGTGTGTGGAAGGGTGTTTGTACATGCATGTGCTTAGTCACTAAGCTGTCTCTGAGTCTCTGTGACCCCACAGACTGTAGCCCACTGGGCTCCTTTGTCCATGGGATTCTCCAGGCAAGAATACTGGAGTGGGTTTCCACTCCCTTCTCCAGGGGATCTTCCTGACCCAGGGATCAAACCTGCATCTCTTGAGTCTTCTGCACTGGCAGGCTAAGTCTTTACCACTGAGTCACCTGGGAAGCCCACACAGTATATATATATATAAATGTGCTCATTTTACATAATGGCTTTTAGTAACTGAATCAGATTGTACACAATGACTTTTAGAAACTAGATTCCCACAAATACACACATGCACACACACAGTACATATATACAAATAAACTAACTTGACATGATGTTGCTAGTGTTCAGGGTACACTACCCCAATATGGCACCTTGAAAATTGGAGGAAGCTGAAGGAATTTGAGAAAGGGCAGGTCTGGACAGGACTTTCTGACCTTCCCCTGAAGCAGGTCACGAGACTGTCATGTAAGAGGTGCCTTGCCAGTGCCCACAGAAAAGGAGCATCATTTCCTCCAGGGCAGAGGGACAGAATCTGAATGGACAGACTGTGCTAAGTTTCCGCAGTTGACTACTGTTTGCTCACGTCTGTTTGGCTCTATCACTGTATCCAGGACTCTCTGTTCTTCAACAAACCTGGTGTGGAAACACTAGGTCTAATGGTGTCTTTGAGTCTTCATTTCTTTATGAAGGTTCCTATGTGGTATAACACACACATTAAATAACATTGTATGCTTTTCTGTTGTCAGTCTCTTTTGTTATGGAGACTCAACCAAGTAACTAAGATGGGTAAAGGAATGATAATTTTCCTCTCCTAAAAAAGAAAAAAGTCCATAGTGATTTTTAGAAATTGGAAGCTCATTACCCCTCTTCCTAGTGTAACTCCCAAAGGAAGAGATTTTGTCTCTTTAAGTGAGACTAGCTCTTGGTCATAAACAAAACATGGTACTCAAAACTAAAAGTGTTTGGTAGCATTGTAGAGGGTTATAAAGAGCTCTGGTAGTCCTTTATGTCTCAACATAGAAAGAATTCGGTGAGAAGCAAAGTGATAGATAAGTGATTTATTAGAATAGAATGCTTTTAAGGCTTACAAGTGAGTGAACAAGAAGGCGCTACACCTTCAAAACTCAGCTTTATAGTCAAAAGAAAAGTGAGGGGGGGAGAAGAACTTCTTTGTTTTTCTTGAGTAGACATCACACTTTCATCATCAGCTCCTCATCTACGTTAGGCAGGAGAGTTTCCTTGTCCTGGCTTGGTGATCAAGCCAGGTCCACAAAATATTACTTCTTATGTGTGTAGAGAGCATGTCCTAACCTACCAAGCTCACTGGGCAGAATGTGGGGCTCTTGGCAACATCATTTTATTGTTTTGAGGCCAGTCTCATGCTTCTGTTACATGATTTTATGGCTAAGCAAGCCTGGTTAGTTTTGTGGTTAAGCAAACCTGCTTTCTTCAGTTCAGTTCAGTTCATTTCAGTCACTCAGTCATGTCCAACTCTTTGTGACTCCATGGACTGCAGCATGCCAGGTTTCCCTGTCCTTCACCAACTCCCAGACCTTGCTTAAACTCATGTCCATAGAGACAGTGATGCCATCCAACCATCTTATCCTCTGCCGTCCCCTTCTCTTCCTGCTTTCAATGTTTCTCAGCATCAGGGTCTTTTCTAAGGAGTCAGTTCTTTGCATCAGTCCTATCAATGAACATGCAGGACTAATTTCCTCTAGGATTGATTGGTTTGATCTCCTTGCCGTCCAAGGGGACTCTCAAGAGTCTTCTCCAACACTGCAGTTCAAAAGCATCAATTCTTCAGCATTCAGCTTTCTTTATAGTTCAATTATCACATGCATACATGACTACTGGAAAAATCATAACTTTGACTAGATGAAACTTTGTCATCAAGGTAATGTCTCTGCTTTTTAATATGCTGTCTTGATTTGTCATGCCGTTTCTTCTAAGGAGCGAGCATCTTTCAATTTCATGGTTTCAGTCGCCATCTGCAGTGATTTTGGAGCCCAAGAAAATAAAGTCACTCAGTTTCCACTGTTTCCCCATCTATTTGCCATGAAGTGATGGGACTGGATGCCATGATTTTTGTTTTTTGAATGTTGAGCTTTAAGCCAACTTTTTCACTCTCCTCTTTCACTTTCATCAAGAGGCTCTTTAGTTCTTTGTGTTCTGCCATAAGGATGGAATCATCTGCATATCTGAAGTTACTGATATTTCTCCCAACAGCTTTGATTCTAGCTTGTGCTTTATCGAGCCTAGGATGTTGCATGATGTACCCTGCATATGTCAAATAAATAGGGTGACAATATACAGCCTTGAAGTACTCCTTTCCCAATTTTGAATCAATCCGTTCTTCCATGTTTGGCTCTAATTGTTGCTTCTTGACTTGCATATAGATTTCTCAGGAGGCAGGTAAGGTAGTTGGGTATTCCCATCTCTTGAAGAATTATCCACAGTGTGTTGTGACCCACACAGTCAAAAGCTTTAGCATGGTCAATAAAGCAGAAGTAGACGTTTCTCTGGAATTTTGGTCTTGCTTCTTGAGTAACCATTAACTTACAGGAGTCTCCCACGTTTTTTTCTACTTACAATCCCAGAGTGGGATTAACTGTTTGATCACTTACTTTGTCCCTTTGCTCTGTCCCTGTTGAAACCAGCCTTCTTGCATGACCACTCACTATTTTATCTTGCAAAACATAAACTGGGAGTGCTGAAACATTATGGAAATTATGTAGTTGTTAATGGAACTCACTGAACAATATCTTCCATTTCTTTCTTACCTGGTTTTTTCTCTATCAACCAAAACTTCCTTTTAAATTGACAACCTCTTGCTAATGGAAAAATCAGGGAGTGAAAAATTATTTAACATATTTAATATCCTTGTTAAAGTATCAAATATAATAGGGAGAAAGGAGTCCCAGGCTATAAAAACTCGCAGCAAGATGGTTTCTTTCTTTTTTGGATTTTGACCAAAGTACTATGGAAAGGCTTGATTTTAAAACAAATCATCAAGTAGTTCTCAATTGTATTTTTTTTTTAATTTAGATATAAAATTATCTGAGAACTGCAAACAAGAAAAAAAAAAAAAGAAGAAGAAGCTGTTCAACCAGCCAGACTCAGTTTCTCTATTCCTAGAAAGGCAGTTGATTCAACTCTCTGAAGTGTTTTGATATTTAATTAGTTTATACTTGAAAAGCACTTTCAGTGTGAAGGTCTCATTCAAGAGCACAGCATTATTAATCAGTGAATGCCAGATTCAGCAGCTTTCTTGCACATTATAAATTCTTAGCAACTCTTTCAGCAAAATGCTAAATTAATGTGTCCTTATTTTCTTTCTTGCGAATCTCTTTTGTACACATTTCCAACCTACTTTTAAAACATATCTGACAAACCATTTTTTTATCTAATTTTTACAAAGAATGCAGCCTAAAAGTTCATGACCATATTTTCTTAAGTATGTTTTTCTCTTATCAACACGATTTCCCAGTCTGTGTTCTTTGCAGTATCATTGTAACATAACTGATGGCATTTAATAAAATAATCAAATGGGAAATAAAATAGTAACCTTTTGCATTGTCACTCTATTACTAATAGATTTAAATGAGAACTACATCATTTGTAAGCACATTTTATAATATAATAACTATTGTAATTCAGTGTAAAGTTTCAAATTTACACAAATGCTGCTTTCAGTGAAAAGGGAAAATGTGAAGATCATGCTTTTGGCTCCACCATGGAGCTAAGATAAGTAACTGCAAGCTTTAGAATTGATGTCTCAAATGATATGAATCCAATGAGAAAGAATGGCCAAATTTATAATTCTTGTCTCTCCACTATACATGTAATGAAATCTTTATAACAATATAAAAAGCAGATAAATATAAGCATGCATCTCTTCAAAAGATGGTTTATTTGCATGTTAATTAGTCTTCAGATTTTTGTTTCAAAAGCAAATATAAGGGAAGAGATGATGCTTTTTGGTTACACTCTACTAAGAGTTCCTATTAAGCAAAGAATGGTAGCTCATTTATCTAGTTACCTGGCTCCTGATTGAGTCCTGGCTCTTGCCCTTACTACCTCTGAGAGTTTTAGCAGGATATGTAACACCTGCCTCAGCCAGAAACAGGATTTGAGTAAAGTTAGATAAGTGAATGTATGCAGAATCTAAGTATAGTGGCTGGCACAGTGGAATTCAGAGTTCAAGTGAATGCAAATTGATATGTGATGCTATTCTTACCATGATATTTTTTCTGCACCTATCAGTGTGTGATTCATGAAAGACACTCAGTATTGTTGAATTTAAATGACAGAGCAAGACGTTTTAATTATTCATGAAAGCAAGCAAAGATCACCAACATTATCATCATCATTATCACCTTCAAACATTCAACGTGTGGAAAATATGTTAACTAGATAAATAACCAGGCTGCACAAGCATGGCTGAGAGGAGCTAGCCCCCACCCGAGGCCAGGGGCGGCAGTCGAGAGGAGCAATCCCACCACGTCCAAGGAGCAGTGGCTACGTGGGTGAAGGAGGGCCTAGAGCAGCTAATCCATGTTCAAGGTCAGGAGGGGCGGCAGTGAGGGGATACCCTTCATCCAAAGTAAGGAGCAGTGACTACGCTTAGCTGGAGCAGCCTTGAAGAGATACCCCACGTCCAAGGTAAGGGAAACCCAAGTAAGATAGTAGGTGTTGCAAGAGGGCATCAGAGGGCAGACACACTGAAACCATACTCACAGAAAACTAGTCAATGTAATCACACTATGATGACAGCCTTGTCTAACTTAATGAAACTAAGCCATGCCCGGGGGGCAACCCAACATGGGTGGGTCATGGTGGAGAGATCTGACAGAATGTGATCCACTGGAGAAGGGAATGGCAAGCCACTTCATTATTCTTGCCTTGAGAACCCCATGAACAGTAGGAAAAGGCAAAATGATAGGATACTGAAAGAGGAACTCCCCAGGTCAGTAGGTGCCCAATATGCTAATGGAGGTCAGTGGAGAAATAACTCCAGAAAGAATGAAGGGATGGAGCCAAAGCAAAATCAATACCCAGCTGTGGATGTGACTGGTGATAGAAGCAAGGTCCAATGCTGCAAAGAGCAATACTGCATAGGAACCTGGAATGTCAGGTCCATGAATCAAGGCAAATTGGAAGTGGTCAAACAGGAGATGGCAAGAATGAATGTCAACATTCTTGGAATCAGCGAACTAAAATGGACTGGAATGGGTGAATTTAACCCAGATGACCATTATATCTACTACTGCAGGCAGGAATCCCTTAGAAGAAATGGAGTAGCCATCATGGTCAACAAGAGTCCAAAATGCAGTATTTGGATGCAATCTGAAAAATGACAGAATGATCTCTGTTCATTTCCAAGGCAAACCATTCAGTATCACAGTAATCTAAGTCTATGTCCCAATGAGTAACATTGAAGAAGCTGAAGCTGAACAGTTCTATGAAGACCTACAAGACCTTTTAGAACTAACACCCATAAAAGATGTCCTTTTCATTATAGGGGACTGGAATGCAAAATTAGGAAGTCAAGAAACACCAAATTTGGCCTTAGAATACAGAATGAAGCAGAGCAAAGGCTAATTGAATTTTGCCAAGAGAATAGCAAACACCCTCTTCCAACAACACAAGAGAAGACTACACAAGGACATCACCTGATGGTCAACACCGAAATCAGATTGATTATATTCTTTGCAGCCAAAGATGGAGAAGCTCTATACAGTCAGCAAAAACAAGATTGGGAGCTGACGGTGGCTCAGATCATGAACTCCTTATTGCCAAATTCAGACTGAAATTAAAGAAAGTAGAGAAAACCACTAGGCTATTCAGGTATGACCTCAATCAAATTCCTTATAATTATACAATGGAAGTGAGAAATAGATTTAAGGGACTAGATCTGATAGAGAGAGTGCCTGATGAACTATGGATGGAGGTTCATGACATTGTACAGGAGCCAGGGATCAAGATCATCCCCATGGAAAAGAAATGCAAAAAAGCAAAATGGCTGTCTGGGGAGGCCTTACAAATAGCTGTGAAAAGAAGAGAAGCAAAAAGCAAAGGAGAAAAGGAAAGCTTTAAGCATCTGAATGCAGAGTTCCAAAGAATAGCAAGAAGAGATAAGAAAGCCTTCTTTACTGATCAATGCAAAGAAATAGAGGAAAACAACAGAATGGGAAAGACTAGATATCTCTTCAAGAAAATTAGAGGTACCAAGGGAACATTCATGCAAAGATGGGCTCAATAAAGGACAGAAATGGTCTGGACCTAACAGAAGCAGAAGATATTAAGAAGAGGTGGCAAGAATACACAGAAGAACTGTACAAAAGAGATCTTCACGACCCAGATAATCACGATGGTGTGATCACTCACCTAGAGCCAGACATCCTGGAATGTGAAGTCAAGTGGGCCTTAAAAAGCATCACTACAAACAAAGCTAGTGAGGGTGATGGAATTCCAGTTGAGCTATTTCAAATCCTGAAAGATGATGCTGTGAAAGTGCTGCACTCAACATGCCAGCAAATTTGGAAAACTCAGCAGTGGCCACAGGACTGGAAAATATCGGTTTTCATTCCAATCCCAAAGAAAGGCAATGTCAAAGAATGCTCAAAATCCTGCACAATTGCACTCATCCCACCTGCTCTTATAGTAATGCTCAAAATTCCCCAAGCCAGGCTTCAGCAATATGTAAACTGTGAACTTCCTGATGTTCAAGCTGGTTTTAGAAAAAGCAGAGAAACCAGAGATCAAATTGCCAACATCCACTGGATCATTGAAAAAGCAAGAGGGTCCCAGAAAACATCTGTTTCTGTTTTATTGACTATGCCAAAACCTTTGACTGTGTGGATCACATTAAACTGTGGAAAATTCTGAAAGAGATGGGAATACCAGCCCACCTGACTTGCCTCTTGAGAAACCTGTATGCAGGTCAGGAAGCAACAGTTAGAACTGGACATGGAACAACAGACGGTTCCAAATAGGAAAATGAGTGCCTCAAGGCTGTATATTGTCACTGTGCTTATTTAACTTATATGCAGAGTATATCATGAGAAACTCTGGGCTGGAAGAAGCACAAGCTGGAATCAAGATTGCCAGGAGAAATATCAATAACCTCAGAGATGCAAATGACAGCACTCTTATGGCAGAAAGTGAAGAGGAACTAAAAAGCCTCTTGAAAGTGAAAGTGGAGAGTGAAAAAGTTGGCTTAAAGCTCAACATTCAGAAAATTGAGATCATGGCATCTGGTCCCATCACTTCATGGAAAATAGATGGGGAAACAGTGTAAACAGTGATAAACTTTTTTTTTTGGGGGGGGTCTCCAAAATCACCACAGATGGTGACTGCAGCCATGAAATTAAAAGACACTTGCTCTTGGACGAAGGTATGGCCAACTTAGACAGCATATTAAGAAGCAGAGATATTTCTTTGCCAATAAAGGTCCATCTAGTCAAGGCTATGGCTTTTCCAGTAGTC
Organism: Redunca redunca; assembly: GCA_006410935.1. Lineage (NCBI taxonomy): Eukaryota > Metazoa > Chordata > Mammalia > Artiodactyla > Bovidae > Redunca > Redunca redunca. The sequence continues at coordinate 758,473 of SJYQ01002371.1, read as the reverse complement.
ACATATGGATATGAGAGTTGGACTATAAAGAAAGCTGAGTGCCGAAGAATTGATGCTTTTGAACTGTGGTGTTGGAGAAGACTCTTGAGAGTCCCTTGGACAGCAAGAAGATTCAAACAGTCCATCGTAAAGGAAATCAGTCCTGAATATTCATTGGAAGGACTAATGCTGAAGCTGAAACTCCAATACTTTGGCCACCTGATGTGAAGAACCGACTCATTGGAAAAGACCCTTATTCTGGGTAAGATTGAAGGTGGGAGGAGAAGGGGACGACAGAGGATGAGATGGTTGGATGGCATCACTGACTCAATGGACATGAATTTGAATAAGCTCCAGGAGTTGGTAATGGACAGAGAGACCTGGCATGCTGCAGTCCATGGGGTGGCAAAGACTGAGCGACTGAACTCAACTCAACTGAATTGAATGTTAGTTGCTCAGTCATGTTCTACTCTGTGACCCTGTGGACTATAGCCCACCAACTCCTCTGTCCATTGGATTCTCCAGGCAAGAATTTTGGAGTGGGTTGCCATGCCCTCCTCCAGGGATCTTTCTGACCCAGGGATAGCACCCATGTCCCTTACATTGGTATGCAGGTTTTTTATCATCTGTCATTGGGGAAGCCCACCAGTGTTCTTGCCACTTTGCATATTCAATTCAGCCAAGCTCACCTGATTCTACTGAATCTTAGTTCAACATTTATCTCCATGAGTTGTCCCTTGTACTATAAAAATATGGATACATAATATTTAGTTTTTTGCCTCTTTTTATGGACATCTAGCTAACAGTTTATTTGTGTGTATGTGCTGAACACCTGAGAGCTGAAGGGTATTAATGGTTGAATTAAAAACTGACATTTGATTCTATTCTGAAAAATTATTAGTGAGAAAAGTGAGTGTTCATTGCTCAATCGTGTCCAAGTCTTTGCGACCCCATGGATTATGAGAGTATTGGCTTAATATTATTGAGAAACCTAGCACAATATTTTTCTTTTTTAAATTCAGAATGTATGTATTTAGTCAGAGAAAAGGGAGGTTTCTGTAAACTGACTTGCTTGTTTAGATTTTCCCCATTTTATGAAACCCTGGTCCTAGCATTGCATTCCTCATTCTGACGTCTCATTGTCCATCATGCCAGGCTCTAAAATTAAAATACAAATCGGCTTGCTCCCTAGATAGTAGAAATTTAATTTTTTCCCATTCTAAGCAGTGCCTTTACTATAAGAATGATGTTTGTTGAATCCCTCTTCCCTGAGGATGAAACTGACTGAGCTGCAGTGTGGGACTTGTGTACTCTGGGTGCAAAGCTGAGGGTCGGCTGGAAGGATAAAGCAAGGACTTTTCACTCAACACCTCTCCCTCCACAACACACTGCTGCTGCTGCTGCTAAGTCGCTTCAGTCGTGTCCGACTCTGTGCGACCCCATAGATGGCAGCCCACCAGGCTTCGCCATACTTGGGATTCTCCACAACACACAGTTGTTATCAAATCTCAACTTCTCTTTTACAGTGTGCCCTTCCTCTGGCTCCTCTTTCCACTTCCCAATGCTAACATCTTACCCTGAGTGCCCGCTCAGTGGCATCTGTCTCTTTGCAACCCCTTGGACTGCATCCAGCCAGGCTCTTCCTTCCACAGGATTTGCCAGGCAAGAATACTGGACTGGGTTGCCGTTTCCTCCTCCAGAGATCTTTGCACGCCAGGGATCAAACCTGTATCTCCTGAATTTCCTGCATTGGCAGGGGGATTCTTTACCACTTAGCCACCCGGGCAGCCTGACGTCTTACCCTAGGGAATCATTATCTTATAACTGAAATGTTCATTAGCCTCTGGTTTGCTATCCTTATTTTCAGTTTTCATAAAGCAAACCATGCTCCATCTGTTGACACTGGAATTCTCCAAAATACCCCATCATGTATGTCAGTTCCTTCTTAGATGCTTTTAGATGGCTCACTGTCGCTTACTTGCAGGACAGCAGATAGCTTCCATGGTAACTGCTGCCTCCATTCTACAGTCAGGCTTGCCTGGAGCGCTGAGTTAATTGTTTCCAGAATGACCCAGTAAGAGTGCAGTTATCTATTAGTGATGTCTGCCCCAGGGTAGCAATGGAGACTTGCAGCGTGTTCATAGTGGATCTTAGACCAGTCCCAAAGGTTCAGTGGTAAAGAATCTGCCTTCAGTGCAGGAGATGCAGGAGATGTGGGTCCAATTCCTGGGTCAAGAAGATCCCTGGTGGAGGTGAAAATGGCAACCCATTCCAGGATTCCTGTCTGGAAAATCCCATGGACAGAGGAACTACTTAACTGTAGTTGAAGGGATCATAAAAAGCTGGACAGGACTAGACGACTAAACAACAAACGAACAGTAGGAACCTATTCTCTTAACGTTCTCAAAGTGTGCATGAATGTACGCACATGGGTGTACTTAGGTAAAATACTTTGTGATTTGAAAGAATAATATGAATTACACAGGCAGATGGACAATAACACTATTTTCTCAGATATTTGTGTGCAACTTTCTGCATTATTTAGTGTAATAATGCCTCAGTTTGCTATCACTGAAATGAGGACAGTTGTTCAAAAACTGTGTGAATATGTGTAAATCATTTAGAAAATGCCTGATGCATAGCCAGCTCTTAAAAAATATTTGCCACTATTATCATCATTATCCATCTTTATAACACCTTCAGAAGCTTTGGCTATTGATTACTTTGAGAAGAACATTGAGAAAAATGGGTTTCACATATTATTTCCCACCCGCATGTGTATAAGAACAAGTCTTTACATACACAGATATGCATGTGTGTGTGTGTATGTGTGTGTGTGTTAATTGCTAAGTTGTGTCCAGATGTTTTCAACCCAGTGAGCTGAAGCCCGCAAGGCTTCTGTGTTCATGGGATTTCCCAGGCAAAAATATTGGCGTGGGTTGCCATTTCCTCCTCCAGAGGATCTTCCCTACCCAGGGATCAAAACCCATGTCTCCTGCATTGCATCTCCTTTGCCATATGAGCCACCAGGGAAGGCCTATATATTTGTGTATATACATATAAATATATAAAGTAAATGATACAAATATATGTACATATAAATGTGCATAAATATATAAGTATCTATGGCAAGAAATTGCTTTTCTCCAGAGGGCGGGGGGAATGTCAATATCCTACTTCATGCCACAGTTACTAATGAACAGAAAACAAGTAATTAAAAATAAAGTATTTGTTTATTGCATTTGTTTAGAAATTATTTGTTTATTTGTGGGAGAAGGAAGGCATATTAGCTTGGTCAAATGTTCTTTCAATTTTCTGTAAGCTCTTAAGAGAAAAACAGGGGTGAACTTTTTGTCCAACTCAATAGCTTATCTAATGAAAAAGTAATTGCAATGTTATTTCCAGGTAACATATCAGGCAATATCCCTCCTCCAGACATTTGCATTTTCTGTGCCATTTGCTTGAGATGCTCTTTGCTACATTTGTTGCTTCTGAGCACTTCTCCTTCAAGGCTGCCTAGCTGTCATCTTCTAGACAGAGACATCCCTGCCTTACAGCTCAGCTTATGAATGTTTTACTCTGACCATCTTTCTGTTTCCTCCTGTACTTGTTCCCTTTACTGTACTAGTCAGCCTTCTACTACACCATGCACTTGATGATATACGGTGCTTTGTACTGAAATATTGTGGATGATACAAGTTATGGGTGCACAATATAGGGGATCACACTATTTAGACTAGTGTGTAGCCTATCTCTTCTCCAGCAGATCTTCCCAACCCAGGAATCAAATTGGGTTGCATTGCAGGTGGATTCTTTACCAACTGAGCTCTCAGGGAAGGCCTTGTTGCATTTTTTAGATTTCTTATATAAATTATATCCTAAGTCTCTTCTGTCTGAGTTATTTCACTTAGCACAATGCCGTCCAAGTCCACTCATGTTTAAAACAGCAAAATTTCATTTTTTCTTAAGCAGGAAACATCCATTCAGGTTTTTTCATAAGATTTTACAGTTGTATCTTGGATATATATGTGCGTAACATCCATATACTCCACCAATGTACATTTCTACCAACAATTTCCCTTTTCTTCACATCCTCACCAACACTTGTTATTTGTGTTCTTTTTGATGATGGCCATTCTGACAGAGGTAAGATAATATTTCATTCTGGTTTTGAATTGCATTTCCCTGATAATTAGTGATGTATGTCTTTTCATGTCCTGTTAGCCATCTGAATTTCCTCTTTGGGAAAATGTCTATTCAGTTCTTCTGCTTATTTTTTAAATTTTATTTTTATTGATTGAAATTGGACTATGATGTACTCATTTCTGCTGTACAGCAAAAGGACTCACCTTTCTATCTATCTATTTAGATAAACAGATATTGGCTATCTATATATAGGTATCTATATGTAGATAGATAGTTGAGTCTCTTTGCCATATAGCAGTAAATACAGCTTTTTCATATTCTTTTCCATTATAGTTTGTCACTAGCTTCCCTGGTGACTCAGTGGTAAAGAATTTGCCTGCAGTGCAGGAGACCCAGGTTCAATCCCTGGGTCAGGAAGATCCCTTCAAGAAGTAAATGGCAACCGACTCCAGTATTCTCGCCTGGAGAATTCCCGTGGATAGAAGAGCCTGGTGGGCTGCATGCAATCTACGGACACACACAGAGTCAAACACAACTGAAGCAACTAAGCAGCTGCAGCAGCATGGTTTGTCACAGGATATCAGATATAGTTCCTTGGGCTCTATAGCAGCCCTTGCTGTTTATCTATTCTATACCAGTTTGCATCTGCTAATCCCAATCTCCCACTCTTTCCTTCTCCCACCCTGCTCCCTCTTGGCGACCACAAGTATATTCTCTATGTCCCTGATTTTGTTTCTCTTTCATAGATAGGTTCATTTCTGTCATATCTGAGATTCCACATGTAACTGATATCATGTGGTATTTGTCTTTGACTTTCTTTACTTTCCACGATAATCTCTAGTTGCATCTATTTTTAAAGTCTAGTTCTTTATTTTTTCTCCCCACGTTAGAATGTAAAATCTATGATAACAGAAAATGTTATTTTGTTTACTATTGTATGAAACTTACCTAAAAGACTGGCTTACACTTAGAAGAAGCCTAAGAATTATATGAAAACTGAATGAAGTAAAACTTTACTTAAAATAGTTAGATGTCCTTAGTTATTCAAAAACAGGGATCACTCATGAATCTCCTACCTTATCTGTGGGGTCTTGATAGACTTAAGGGACAAAGGGTAATTTATAAATCTGCTTTTTCTTTTTTATACAGCATATTTTGAAATTAATGTACCACTGTTCTAGGAAAACTGAGGATGTTGAAATGAGGATGTAGTCAAATAAAAATTATAACAACAAATCTTTGCTGTATACAAGTGCATCTTTTTGTACTTCATGAATATTTGGAATTTGTTGAGAAAACAGTCAAATTTTTATCTCAGAAAATAGCCACACAAAAACTCCTGAATCTCACTGTGAAGCAGTGAGGAGGGAAGCTGAGGAACACAGCCTCAGCCACACCGTACCTGGAGTGAGGGCAACAAGGGGGGAGAAGTACAACACTATCGTCCCTTTTCCATCAGTACAAATTCTTTTTCTCCAGACATCTTTGGATGCCTGGTTTATTCACAGAATGTCAGTTTCCTTAAGTCCACCCTATAACATGATAGGTGAATGATGGACAGTGGGGAATGGTCTTGACAAGATAGATCTTAGCAAGCAAAAAGTCAAGTTAGACAGAAATCTAAAATCAGGGAGTCCGAATATTATCATCTTCTATTTGATGTTACTTCCACTCTCTGTAAATCCGAATTCACACTTTCATTTTAACCATTAAGACTGTCCTTTCCTAGTTCATCTTTTGCCAAATTATCCAAATGAATATTGGGAAAAAAGGTGGTCATTTAACTGCTGATTTAATGGTAATATATGAGGTTTTAATACTATAGACATAATATTATGGGGATTTTATTTCAATGTTTTGACATTGAAAGCAGCCATTATAGCTGTTGAATATATTGTTTTTATTCCTCCCTAAGTAATACTTTCTACAAAGTATGTTACCAGTGTTAATTAAACAGGGACCATGAAAAGTCCTTAAGTCATTTTTAGAAAATATCTTCAAAGTGGTTTTATACTACTACTTAATATATGCTTATAATCTGAAGAAAATATCACCACTGCTCTAGAATATTACAGAAGAATATAGAATTACTGATTCTGCACATTCTGAGTTGAGAAAATATCACAGTTAAAAGTAGATTTGGATACTGTATCTTGGTCATGGGAGATTTAGTAGGAAATATTCCAGGAAACTGCATTCATAAGGGATGAAAGAAAGAGGATTGGGCAGAGAATGAAGCTTCCACCCAATTAAAGATTACGTATTATGTACCTGAAGATAAAGTTATTTACTTTATGAAAATTATTTTTATATATTTATAAAAATAAGCTAATAGGTTTACTCTCAATCAAAATTAAAATATATTGAAAATGTTACCAAGTACATTATAGTCTCTATGGATGAGCTTTACTAAACACAATATCATCAAGTGAGGAAAATACTGTCATGTGGAAAAGGGATTGGATGTATACTGGGTGGATACTAGGCATAGAAGGGGACTACTGTCCCGGGAGACTGATTTTATTTCAATACAATGAGCAGTTTTGCAGTTGAATTGTATAGGATGAGGTTGGTATATAGGACTCGGGTCATAGTGATATTGTAAGTCTTTTAGCAAGACTTTGACAAGCTATTTGAGTATATAGTTTTAGTGCAAGCTGTAGGATTGTATTTTAGGTATGAAACATTTGAGGAATTTTCAACATGATTATGCCTGGTGTGCTACAGTCCATGGGGTCAAAAAGAGTCAGACACTACTGATTGACTGAACTGAATTCTCCACAGACAATGATAATGTTTAGATATACATTTATTTTCATATTTATTCATTCAAAATCCATGTATCGAGCATTTACAGCATGTTCTGAAGGAGATCAACCCTGGGATTTCTTTGGAAGGAATGATGCTAAAGCTAAAACTCCAGTACTTTGGACACCTCATGCGAAGAGTTGACTCATTGGAAAAGACTTTGATGCTGGGAGGGATTGGGGGCAGGAGGAGAAGGGGACGACAGAAGATGAGATGGCTGGATGGCATCACTTTACTCCATGGATGCGAGTCTGAGTGAACTCTGGGAGTTGGTGATGGACAGGGAGGCCTGGCGTGCTGCAATTCATGGGGTCACAAAGAGTCAGACACGACTGAGTGACTGAACTGAACTGAACTGAAGGATAAAGTATTTTATCGGCTTTGATTTCCTGGATGATTAGGATAGAAAAGTAGCCACTATTTTAGAAACGCATCATATTTTCAAGTACCAAAGAGAATTTGGATCTGTACTGTTAAAATTGTACAAATGTTTGCAAACATATAAATAGATTTAATATTTTTAAATGAGTATTTTCATTTCAGAAAGAAGAGAAATGGATGGATATTTTATTTAAAAATTAATTAGTTTAAAGTTTAGATATTAGAGGGTTTCCTTAGTGGCTCAGACAGTAAATAATCTGCCTCTAATGCAGGAGACCTGGGTTCGATACCTGTGTTAGGAAGATCCCCTGGAGAAGGGAATAGCTACTGACTCCAGTATTCTTACCTGGAGAATCCCATGGACAGAGGGACCTGGTGGGCTACAGTCCATGGAGTTACAAAGAGCCAAACACGACTGAGCGACTAACACTTTCACTTTAGGTATTAGAGAAAACTGATTAGTGAAAAATGTTCTTATTTTATCTTGATGAGTTCTGCTACTGACTAGGTATAAAGGGGGCATGTCTCAGTGTATAGTGAGTATAGGTTTTCGCATCTATTTGCATTCTCCTCCTTAGCAGTTTGACATAGTGCTGCTATTTTGATATTTTTCATGAATTGCAATGGACAGATTCAGTCTTTGAATCCTTGCATGCAATTCTCAATGAAGCCTTGGCCGAAAAAACTAGTAGTTTTTAAATCCTTATTATTAAAATATCCATTTACCTGTATATATTTCTATTGATTCATCTATTTGATTGACAGATGTAAACATTTATGATTCCTGTTTCACAAATGTCCAAGTTTCTTTCTTGAAACTACTTTTGAAGTTCTCATT